>NJPS01000071.1:0-69936 GCA_002946415.1 Rutstroemia sp. NJR-2017a BVV2
CCTAACCCTAACCCTAACCCTAACCCTAACCCTAACCCTAACCCTAACCCTAACCCTAACCCTAACCCTAACCCTAACCCTAACCCTAACCCTAACCCTAACCCTAACCCTAACCCTAAGCGACTTGGAGACAGGCTGTACACAAGTGCTGCGAGACAGAGGAGCTGTGGAAGCTAGCGAGGTGGAGCAGGGGAGCAGCAGCAGAACAAAGCACGATCCCTGCACTTAAGCTCGGAGAGGGTAGATATACAAGCTCATTTGAAGAAAAGGCATATACGCTTACCTGGCACTTCTACGGAGGCGGACAATACCCCCCAAGTATACCGCAGTAGCTACTAAGCAACCCGGAAAGCGCCGAGCTAGACGATATCGCAAGCCAAGAGTACTCGCCGGAATTCGAGATAAGTAGAGAGTTCACAGCCGAAGAGTTCACTAAGCTGCTCCGAGGATATTCGGATTGCTCTGCACTAGGGGAAGACCAAATCCCGTACCACTTCCTTAAAAAGCTAGGCCAGCCATTTGCAGAAGCAATCACGAGCTTGGCTCAAGCCAGCTGGGAGCTCGGGTATATGCCAAAAAGCCTGAAAAGCGCCCTGATAGTAGTACTGTGTAAACCTGGAAAACCGAGCTACGAGTAGGCGAAAGCCTAGTGGCCGATTGCACTCCTAAGTATACTAGGAAAGCTGATCGAGAAGGCTACAGCCCAGAAGATCCGTAATACAGCCGAGCAGTACAATCTGCTACCGGACAAGCAAATAGGAGCAAGAGTACAAAGGAGTACAGCAACAGCACTAGATCTACTTATCTCGGTAATCAAGTCTGCCTAGTCGAACAAGGGATAAGTAGCAATACTGCTCTCACTGGATATAGCAGGAGCGTTCGATATAGTAGTCTACTTGCGTCTAGTAGTAGTAGTCCAGAAGCTCGGCTTCCCCCAATAGGTCAGCAAGTAAGTAGTAAGCTTCCTAAGCAACAGAACTACATACTTCTCATTTGCCAGCAAGATATCAGAGGAGTTCTCTCTACAAACGGAGATACCATAAGGATCACTACTCTCACCGATACTCTTCCTACTCTATAATACAGAGCTTATACGAATATATTTACTTCCGAAACAGGGACTCTATATAGGCGGTTTTGTCGATAATATACACCTAATAGTAATAAGCTCGAGCACGGAAACTAACTATAATAAGCTCGCTGATATATACTAGAAGATCCTAGGATATACTCAACACTATAGGATATACTTCGCACTAGCAAAGTACGAGCTTATTCACTTTACAAGAGTACAGAACAGATTTAACCTAGTAGCTACAATCCAGCTCAGACAAGGAGCGGAGTATGCTCTGTCACCGAGTATACAAGTACTCGGCATTTGGCTCGATACCAAACTTAATTGGAAAGCATATACAAAGGTAGTCCGAGAAAAGAGCGCTATAGCACTAACTGCGCTTAGTAGGCTCAACCAGACAACCTAGGGCCCGACACTACACCGAGCACAAGTCTTGTATACAGCATACGTATGTACTGCACTAACCTACAGAGCAGAAACATAGTATAAGCCTGGAAAGAGAGGTATAGTCGAGCGAGAGCTCGAGCGAGCACAAGCAGTATACCTACGAAAGATCACCGGAGTATACCGAGCCACACCCATCCACGAAGTGGAAGCGGAAGCAGCGATCCCTCCGATCAGCATATACTGCAACGAGAAGCTCAGGAAATTCTTCGAGCACCAGAAGGACACCCCTGCCCAGCAGGTCTGCCAAGAACAGTGCTTATAGATACGGAAAAGGAGAGGCAGCAGGAGGACAAAACAGAAATCGCCGGATATCCCAACCGAACGTACTAACCAAGCCGGAATACTCAAGCCAGAGAAGCAAGTATAGGAAGCACAATAGGCGAAAGATATAGCTAAATGGTATAGTGTAGCAGCAAAGAGCTCGATACTAGGTAAGGGCAGGCTCAAACTGCACAAAGGACTTAGCAAAGCAGAGAGCGCAATACTTATCCAGAGCAGAACAGAGCAAACAAGCTGCATACACTTCCTGAATATACAGGGAATACCAGGCTACGAATCCCCGGTCTGTATATACTGCTATACTAATGCAGAAACGGTTGAGCATATCCTCCTACACTACAGCACCGAGCAGGCAAGAAGGCAATAGCGGGGAAGAACAACTATCACTGAGCTGCTCGACAGTCCAGAACAAGCACAGCAGGTAGCCAAATAGCTGATCCAGAGCAGGTAGTTCGAGCACTTTAGGCTTGCTAACCAGCTGCAATACGAGTAGTAAGACTGAGGAATGACCGAGCAACATAGCTGCGAAGGACGAGAGCAGGGTAAGTATACAAGAGTAGGAAGCACGGAGCAGCGCGATCAGTAGTTTTGTCCGGAGAGGTTCTACTGGTGTAATTAATTAGATTGAGCCCCCTCATGGCCAGTACTATACATACCAGCTAGCGGGTTAGAAATAAATAAAAAATAAAAAATAATAATAATTATCTTATATAGATATAGTTTTAATAATATTTTTCCATTTATATTATATCTTATAGCTAATTAGTTGATATAATATCGTTATAAATTTAATTATTAAAAGTTAATTAATTTTCTCTTAACTGAAACAATTTCATTTATAAATTAATATCAATAAATAATTTATTCGAGATTATATTGAAGTTAATAATATAACTTCTTATTTTTTAAAATCTATTTATTAATAATCTAGTTATTATTATAGTTCTCATTACTATCTATTAGATTATGAGAAAACAACTAGTTAAATACTAGGTATTTGTTATTTAGTAGTTGCTATTTCCGTCGTATTTTAGTATTAATCTATTATGAAAAAGAGATCTTATCTATTACTATTCGCTATTAAATAATTACTTAACTTATATCTAATTATAAATGATAAGCTAGCTCTCAAATAGTTATTCGCCAGTTAAAATATACCAACTCTGGTACAAAAAAGCAAGAAAAATTCACTATACCCTTAACTATCCCCAACCAATTCAAGATCGAAAACTTATTGTTATTATATCGTAAAGCCAGCGAATCGAAAGCAATAAGCTATTATTATAACTCTAAGTTGTTATCGGACTTATTGTTATTACTTACTACTATCTACTTGGTTTTGCAGAGCATAACTATAAGATCGAATTCAGATAGCTTAGCTCTTGCTAGCGAATATATAGGCTTTTGCTCAAGATTCTGAGTATCAACTAGCCTATTAATAGCAGTGATTAGCTTGCTAATATCTTCCAAGATAGCAACTTGACGACTGCGAGCAATAGTAAGAGTTCTAGTGATTTGTTAGCAAATAGATACTATATAGTGATCTAGTAAATAACTTACTCTTTGAGCTTAGTAATCTCCTTAGCCTAAATTCGGTAATTTCTATTAATGTTTTCGATATCAGTTATTAGCTTACTTACTTTGTCCTTAAGGCTATAATACTGGGTAGTAAGCTTCGTATCGAGGCTGGTTAGTATACTAGTTATCTTTAACTCGGTATACTTTCGCTTCTTAGTAGGTATAGCATCGATAGTATTTGATTTCTATATTACTAGTAAGTAAATAGTAAATCATCAGCTAATAGCTAGTAAATAGTATTTACAATAAAGCCAGTATTAATATAAGAGAATACTACAAAGGTATCGACTACCTTTTGAATCGCTTCTCTTTTGGTAACGAGGAAATCTTTGCTAGCTTTGTCTTTATTAGCGACAAGGATTCGATTGTACTCTATAGTAGTAGCAACTATAGTATAAATAGCTAGTTCAGCTTCGGTTAATAGCTGATAAATCGTTAGCGAATTGATCGTGAATTATGGAAGATAAATAACTGATAGGAATACAAAAAGGGCCTTTATTTATATCAAGATAGTAACTATACTACTATCTGTTATTACCATATTCCTTATAGGCTATATAGTTACAACCTGGCTATTAGCTAGTAAATCAACGACAAATATCTAGCGAATACTAACCAAAAGACCTTATTAGCTTTGTTTATTCCCTAGCCAAACTTGTTTATAAGGAGGTATAAATGTAAGGTATTTAGGCAATTTATATAAGTTTTTGGTATCAAAAAGTCGGTAGTATATACTTTGTCCGACGCTGTCTTTACACTAGTTAGATTCTGAATTGCGACCTATTAGATAGCTATTTGATAGAAGATTGAAGATAACTTACTACTCTATTATCGCCGAAAGGCTGGTAAGTAATAATCTTCTTGCTAGACTTGATAACCAGTTATAGCTGGCCTTTCTTCGCCGGTTTAGCAGCTACTTGCTTACAAAGTAGTATAGTTTCGATAATAACTAGATAATGATTTAAAAACGAAGTACTAGTAAATAGAAAGCGAATCGATAGAAGTACAGTAGATGAAATATAGCTAAACAAGAGTTAGCCGAAAACTGATAAACAGTAAGTAGTAAACAAGCTGGAAGTGAATAGCTTGGAGAGATATTCGATCTATTTTCGCTAGCAAATCAATTATTCTCTTGAAATATCTAAAGAGAACTAAATCGCTAGCAAATCAATAGTATATCGAATTGCTAGCAAATCGACTATTCAGTTGAAATATTAAAAAAAGAAACGAATTACTAGCAAATCGACTATTCAATTGAAATATCCAAAGAGAACTGAATTGCTAGCGAATTGATAGTATATCGAATTGCTAGCAAATCAACTATTCAATTGAAATATCCAAAGAGAAACAAGTTGCTAGTGAATCGATTATTTGAGTAGAATAAGTTGGTCGAATTGCTAGCGAAAATGGATCGAATTAGGCTGGGTACGAATAGATAGCAAATAGCTATATACCGAAATAATATTTTGTAATATAGGAAAGAGAAAGTGAAAATGTAGAAAATGTAGTTTTGAGCCTAGGAAAATAAGGTTTAAAATAAACTATACGATAAATGATAAATCATATTTACTATATAATTCACTATTATCTTGTAAATTAGAATAAGATATAATCAATAAGATATTAAATTGCCAGTGAGGTTTCAGCTTATTAGTAATAATTAGCTACTAATAATATAACTATTTCATCGCGATATACTAACTTGATGAATATATCTCGGTTGCAAAAAATAAGGAAGTAGATCTTAGTAATCTTTTATATTACTAACTAAGTTATAGCTCTTTGCTAGTGATTAGTTATTAGTAAGAAAAAATACTTTCAATTGTTAGATAGTGAAAATATTTTGGTTAGATTATAAACTATCAACTATTTATAATCTATTTACTATTAATTTCTTATCTCTTTACTTTTCTTTAACCTTAGAGCTACTATTTAATTATCAACTATTAGCTCTATTCTAGCTATCTATAAACTTTAAGAAGTATTTCGATCTTAAATCTCAAATATATCTATCTCTATATAATTAGTCTTCGATCTAAGAATCATTCAGTTTCTATATCTCAGCAATTATTTCTCCAACTTTTTCCAATTTGATATCTACTTCCCGAAAACTATTAGTTAGCTCCTCAGATATATATCATAATATAGATCCTTTCCAATCCTTATATAGATACTAATCTGGTATCTATTCGATCCTGTTTTCACCTTATTTAAAGTACTTAAATCGATATATTTGTAGTTTTTCCTCTATTAAGTCTTATAGCTATTATATATCATATTTAATATCTCGTTGGTTTTTCATTAGTAAGTTAACCAATTATAAATGATAAACCTCTATTATTATAGTATATTTTTCCTGATTTTTCTAAAAGAATTTGTTATATTGTAGATAAGGTATAAACTAGGTAGTTGTAATAAAATATCTTTTGAACTATTTTCGAAATTGTTTCGCTATATCAGCTCTATCCTATTATTGAAGCTGCTTACTAGCCCGATGAAAGAGAATATGAAAAGAAATATTATCTTATTATTGATAGTTGTTATTCTAGTAATCTGAGAAATCCTAAATAAGTGAAACAAAAGTTTTAATTGATCGAATTGTTATCTGACCAATATCAACTATATAGAAACTTTTTATCGTTTCGGCGGTTAATAGATACTCTATCTTAGTATAATAGATAGGAATAGTACCTCGAGTAACTTCTTTATAGTAGCCTTCTCGAAATCCTAACTTGAAGTAATTCCAAACTTCTTTACAGAATATATATATTATTATTAGATAAATATATTCGATTATTGTATACTAACAATCTTCGTCTTTATTATATTGTATTAGCTATCAGTCAGTAGCTTCTATATATATATAATTATCCTTAGTTTCTCCAACTTGCAAGAAGTTCTTCTAGTAATTCGTATAAAGTATACTACTACTAAATGCTATTTGGTTGGTGAATTAAGAACGAAATATCATCGATTTCCAGTTGATTCGAGGATTGAACTATATATATCTGAACTTAGCTTATATAGTTTATAATTTTATTCCAAGTACTTTAGACTCTCCTCTTCGTTATTGAAACTTTTCCTTCTAGAGATCGTTTTACTATATAATAGATCCCGAATCAAAAGCGAATAGTAGTATTTATAGTAATATAGTTATTAACTTATAATACTTGTAATCTACTCAAGTTTTTACTCCTAAGCTCAATATCCACTCGAAAGCTACTATAAATTTGTTTGTATTCTGTAATAGATATTTTATATAGGTAATTATATATAACAAGTATATATACTAGAAATTGTGATAGGTAATATTATGAACTTGGGCCCAAATATCTATATTCTCTGTCGAAATTCGTATTCGATCTATAAAAGCAAATATAACTTGATTCTCCTTTCGAATACTAATCGAAAGCTATTATCTTTCTATAATCGAATATTTTACCCGCTCTTTGTTAGCTAAATAGCTCTTGTATAATATAGAGTTTATAACTAGCTTTGCTTAACCTTATTACTGAAGTATCTATTTTATTTTTGAATCCTATACTAATTGTCTTAAATAAGGATTACTAAAAAACTTCGTTTAGACTATATCGAAAAGCTCTTTAAAGCTATTATAGATTTGACTATAAACCCAACCCTCTTATCGATAACAGGATAATAGAGATATATCTAATACTAAATTGCTTATATCTTGTAGTATAGTTGAAGAATAGAGAGTAAGAACAATATATCGATCTAGCTTCTTATATTTGGCCTATCGAGAGTAAAACTCCAGATAACAGATCTTTAATAGATAGATAATAGATAATAGATTACTATCGGTTTGCTAGCTATATAATATATAGTTGATAATAGTTACTTCCTTACTTAGATCTAACTAGATATTATTACGATCAATATATATTAGGTCAAGTATAGCTATTAGAGATCTTTCAAATACTTCCCAAATTTCGGATAGAGTACTATAAGAAAATCGAAGTTTGGTATTTTTACTAGAAAAGAATAGTTTTGCTCTATAATAAATTGTATATTCAGACTTAGTTAATCATTGTTTAATCTCTTACCAGATAGTAGCAAGGCTTTGTAGATATAGAGAATAATAAAATAATAGTACCTGATCTTCTATTTTATCAGTACTAGTATATATAGATCGCTCTCTATAATAGGTTTATACTTTCATTCGAGTATGATTCCAAGAATAAGATAGATACTAGTAACTTGTCGATAGTATATAACGAAAAATACTAGGAAGTAGAATCGAATTGGTCCAGATTTACAAGAGATAATATAACTAACTACTATCTTTTCTAGAGAAATTCGTTAGCTTATCAGGCTTATATATCCGAGGAAAGAAGATATAAAGACTAATATCTTCATAACCTAATATCCGACTAAGATAGTAGTATAGAACCTTCTATAGCTTAACTCTAATCGCTTTTTTGCCTTTTCCAAAATTATAAAAGACCTTAGTATAAAGATAAAGATCAATTCGAATATTTATATAGAAATAAGGAAAAAGATTGATATCTATCTTCTAATAAGTAATAATAAGACTTTAAGTAAATTCTAGAAAGCTATCGATATCGAAGCGAACTACTGATATACTAGCCTTACTTTGAGAGTATCTAATATATATATACAAAGTATATTCGTCTTGAATAGCTTAGTTATTATTAGTAACTTCTTCGCGATTTGCTAGTAAATCGATATTATATCCATCAAAACATTTTGACCAATCTGGTATAGGAGAACTTTCTCGTTTAGCTTTAGTGAAAAAGTCTGGTTAATATATAACTATTGGAATATTGGATTCCTCCAACTGTTTTATATAGTTAGGTAAGTTGAGATATCGCTCACGATTTGGTACTGATATACTATTGGAATACTGGTAATATTGCTTTAAATATTCATCTAAATAACAACTATTAAATTGAAATAAATAATTATATAGCTTTTTAGCTAAATCCACTTTGAGCTTATTTGATACTGAAATTTCTTGCTGTAACTGAGTTTCAATTTGGTCTTCTCCTCTAATATTGCTAGTACTTTGCTTATTACTCAACTAACTTTCGTTATCCTCTATATTGCTGAAAGATATAAAGCAATTATCTTCTTCGATAATTGATAATAAGAACTTATCTTTTTCTTTATTATCCTAATTTTGTCGATTATCTTCTTCTTTATCTATAGAACCAAATCTATTATTCTCTTCTCTATCTATAAAGCTAGATCTACTATCTTTATCTTTATCTACTAGTTGTTGTATATTAGATCTTATATTATCTATAAAAAGCTATCTACTACTTATTGATCTAGCTATAGATATCTATCTACTAACTCTCTACTCTTTTATATCTCCGTTACTATCAATAAAGTAATCGTCGAGATTGAGATTAGGTATATCAAGTATTCCGATATTATTTGGAAAAGGATCTAAAGATAAGTTATCTATAATAGATATAGAACTACTATTTGAATCAGGTATAATATATTCTCGAATAGGTACCAAATTAGATATAATACGATCTTAAGTAGGTAGCGAATTAGGTATAATATATTCTTGAATAGGTATCGAAATAGTAACTAAATTATAAGTAGTTAATACCGAGAGATCTGGTATCTCCTTATTATCGAAAGCGAAATAAGATATAGAAACAGTAAGTAGTTCTGAACTTTCGATTCTCTATAGATCTTCTTCTATAGCTCTAGCTAGATTTGGTTGAATATAAACAAAAGGATAAGATGAAGTTGAATTAGGAATAGAACTAAAGCTATTTGCTATAGAAATCTTATTATACCAGCAAGCTAATTATATATTATTACAATATCGTTACTTCTCTGATAAGAGTCTAGATCGAGATATAATTATAAAAGAAAGAGAATAAAGAATTAAGATATTTATTAATAGATATCTGAAGAAATATTGATAATATAAAAGATAAATAATAAGAAGTAAATAACAAATCATCAATAAGGTAATGATAATTATTTGGCAATTATATAGTAATTATATAATAAAATACTTTATCTTTTTGAGATATAACTTATATTTTGCTTACTAAATCTGATTTGAAGTAGAGGGAATTATATAATGAAATGGTTTACCTTTTTGGGTAAGGTTGATATAATTCGGTCGCAAATTGGTATAGAATTATATATAATTAATCAATTAATTGAAAATAATTAGAAGATAATTAGATAATAGTTAGATAATAGTTTGATAGTTAGTTAACAAAAATAACGAGATTTAGTATTATCGTATTATATTTTGAATGAATCTACCCAAAATCTCAACCTACTTTTTACTTACTAGAATCTGATTTGAAGTAGGGAGAATTATATAATAAAACAGTTTACTTTTTTGGATAAGGTTGATATAACTCGATCGCAAATTAGTATAAAGCTATATACAATTAATCAATTAATTGAAAGCAATTAGAAGATAATTAGATAATAGTTAGATAATAGTTTGATAGTTAGTTAATAAAAATAACGAGATTTAGTATTATCATATTATATTTTGAATGAACCCACCCGAAATCTCAACCTGCTTTTTATTTACTAGACTATATTTTAATTTTTCTATACAAAAAAAACCCGATTATAATATAATCGGGCAAGAATAGTATTAAGTATTCTCAGTATTAATAATTGAAGTATCTTGTTTATAGTAAGAATAATAGTTCTTCACTTTTAGCTAATAATCTCCTAGAGGTAAGTTTTCCTGATTATTTATATAGATTTGATCTAGTAATTTGAAGATTAATTGATTACTAATTACTTGAAAGATAATTCTAAAGTAGTTATAGTTGATTCTGAAAATGAAATAGTTACTAGTTCTTCTTACAATTTTAAAAGTGAAGTAGAGAAAATATATCTTAATAATTATTTAGTAAATAGGTTTTCTGGATTATTCTTATATTTTCACTTTTCTTATCTTTATCTTTATATACTAATTTTTCTACTTTGGTAGGATAATTATAAGATATTATCTATAGATAGTATCTTTATATAAAATGATCTTTTTATTAAAGATAAAATAGATAAGTTTTTGGATATTGATATTCCTTAAGATCGAGAGGATAGAATATTTCTTTAAGATAAAGATCCTAAATTTACTAATTCTTAAAAGAGATAAATTAGTTTTGATTATACTAGTTATATTATTATATAACTTATTAGTAAAGCTATAAGTAATAAGCAATCTATTAAAGATAGTTCTATATTTATTATAGAAAATAGATTTATATCTATTATAGAAGATAATCCTATTTCTAAATTTGGAGATAATCAAACTTCGATAATAAGTTTTAGTAAATATATTAATAAAGGTAATATAGATTTTAAATCTAATAACGATTTATTACTATCTACTTTCTATTATTATTTCTTTATTATCTATTTTAAATCTCTTCTTTATTCTGAGATTCCTTCTATTCGCTAGTTATCCTGGACTATAATTACTATTTGTACCAAAAAATAGTTATACTATTTATCTTATCTATCTACTTATATTAAAGATAATAAGTTTGAATATCTTTATTAGTATTATATCTAATCTATTATAAGTAGATCTTGCTTTAGATAAGAGTTTTGCAATACTAATATAATTAAGATTCGGAGTTATTATTGTTTCTAGTATAAAACTTATATTTATAAACCTTTATATCTAGTACTTTAAGAGATTGCTTATAGATATTTGATCTATTGATTAGATAGAGATAGAAAGGTAAAATTGGTTTATATTTATAATCTACTAAGTTAACTAATTTATTGATTAGATTGAGAAAAAGTATTATACTATTTTCTACTTGATAATAGAGTATCTTTATAATAGTAAAGGTAATATTATTAAGGATATTAAGGTAAAGAAGTATAAGATTGATAGAATAAATATCGAGAATTAGAGAAGAAGTTATATAGTAATTATTTATCTTCAAGAGATATTATTAGGAATAATAGATAAGTTTACTTTATTTGCTTATAGATACTAACTATTTTGTAGGTTATTTACTTGATTAGTAGCTAGTTTTGCTTTAAATAGTTGGAACTGATATCTTGGTATATAATTTAACAAAATACTATAGATATCTTCTATTATCCTTATATCTTGGTAATAAGTAGATTATTTGATCTCTTCAATCTTATTCCGGATATCTTATAGATTAAGTAATATTCTGAAATATTCGAAGTTTTATCTAACAAAGTTCTTGGTTAATCTATTTACTGATATATTATTGATAAGGAGATAAATAATATCAAAGCTTTTCTTTTTATACTTCTATCTTAACTATATATTCTAGATATCAATATATTAAAGCTTTATTAAAATTTATTTATTTGCTCCTATAACCAACTAGATTACTTATATATTATTATAATAGATTATAATAGGATCCTTGATTTATAAGTTGATTTCTTTAAATAATCTTATTATTGCTATAATCTCTTTAGTAATATATTTTATACTAAGTAATTCTGCTTCGATTATAGATATAATAATAGTATTTTGCTAAATAGCTTTCTATGAAATTAATCTACCAAATAAACTTATAATATATCTTTAGAATAAATATCTAGTTATTTGATTATCTATAAATAATATATCTGATATAACTAAAAGTTAAACTATATAATCTATATTGTATTTGATTACTAAGAACTATATTCTTTATAGATAATTGTTATAGGAACTAATTAGCTAATATAGGTTATAAAGGTTACTAACCTGGATTAGAATTTTATATAGTTGTAGATTTACTTAGTAAGCAATCTATAGATTTGGACTTTGGGGATCAATAATCTCTTTATATAAATCTTCGGTATTAGTAACTCTAGAATATTATTACTTAGATATTACTTTGTACTTTAGATCTCTTTTACAAAGATCATCAACTTATAAAAGAGATTGAGAAAATCGGCTTGAGAAGGTCGGAGAATTATCACTTTATTATATAATTACCTAATATTATTTTTACCTAATTCCTTTTTACTTAGCTATCACGATATATGATAATAACAAATACAATAATTAGTAGCTTCAATATAGACTTAGCTTAGATTGGTTAGATAGTAACTAAGTTATAATACTACAAATATTATATCTGCTTATAGGGTGATTGCTATATATAGAATTGAACTAACTTTTTTCTGAAATTCCTTGATTTTGGATAGATAAGCTATTTCGGTATTCTTTCTAAACTTAATAGTTAGAAGTAATATTAAAACTAGTTATTTATCAATTTGGTCGAATTTATATATAATCTTCTCAATATAAATATTATAAACTAGCTATAGCTTCTTTTATTATCGGTTTCTGAGGATCTATATATCTAGAAACCAAATTATATCTTCAAGTTCTCGAAACTTATATACTGTTTTGATTCTCTTAATAAATATTTTAATAATTTATTTATCTCTTTTATAGTAGAATACTTGGAAGTTATCAACAAAGAAGAAAATAAGAATTTTTCCATTATAATATAGATAGATATATAGTTCTTCTTTATAAAGAGTTATTCCTAGAGATATTAATATAGTAGTAAAGTTCTTAAATCAAATAGTAGGTAAGTTCTATAATCTATAGAGAGTATAATCAATAATAATATATATTCCTAAAGTTCAATATTTATCTAGTAATCTATAATATACTAGTTTATTATTTGGATTATATAGTATATTCACAAATATATTGATTATATCAAACTATTTACTCTTGAGATCAAGTTTGGCTATAATTATTATAATGATTCTGAAGAAATATAATATAAAAGTAATTATATAAATAGATTCAATTATACTCTTTATTTGAAGATTGCTTCTAACTACTAGTTGGAATCGGTATTATATTATATAACCTTCTTAGTCTATTTTATAGTCGAATACCTATTTTAGTAGAATAGGTTTGGTTATTATCAAGTTGAATAAGACTTCTTATCAAATATTATATAATATAAATACTTTGATTTCCTGATTATAGTTCTTTTTAAACTAATATTCAAAAAAGTAGTTCTATAATTAATAATAGTATTTAGATAATTTGGCGATATTACTTATATAGATTTAAGGTAGTAGTCGAGATTATAAATTAATAATCTTGGGTTTTTAGGTAATAGCTACTATAATAATATTATATAGAATTATATATCAGTTTTGCTCTTTATTCTTATCTATCCTAGACTAATCAGATTATAAAGTAGAATAAAAGTTATTAAATAGATTAATATCTTAATCTCCTAAATACTGAGCAATTAAGGGATTAATGAAAGTATAGATATATTATCCTTTATATCTAGATTTAAGATATTGAATTTATCTATTTTTCTATTAACTAGATATTTGGGTCTTAGTAAACTAGATAAGATCTCGGTCTAGAGTGATTTTTTGATAAAGTATAATAACCTCTAGCTGAGATCATTTTGATATTTGCTCTAGTAAGTAATTAGAAGAAGAATCTAGAATTCTCTTAATTAGATTTGAAAGTATATCGATCTCTATAAAAATAATTCTTTCCTTAGTTTGTAACTAAGCAACTTTATAAAGATAAATATACTCTAGAAATAGTAATCTATTTTCTATACTATTATCATTATAATTAGATTATATAGATACTTATATTAATAGTAAATATCTTATTTGATTTAGATTAATGGATTTATTATCTAAACTGCTTTTATATACTCTATAAAATATATCTATAATATTAATAGACTCAAAATCCATAGTAGTATTAGATTTATTCAAATCGATATTATCTTTATCTTGATATTTATAACTATTCCTATTTCTAAATATTAGTATTATATATATTATAATATCTATTATATCATTATTCCTCGGATTATTGAATCTTTATCGAGCGAATATATAACTTTTAATTTCTTTTTTTATAATAGAAGAAAGTAGATCTTCTCTTAATAGTTATATATAAATTTGGCTTTTAATTTCTTTATCTATAATAGAAGGATATAAACCAATTCTTAATAATCCTTTATCTTGAGTAGGTAGATATAATTCTTCTATATTTAATTCTTTACTTAATATAGATAGATTTAGTTTCCTTATTTATAGTCCTTTACTATTATCTAGATAGTTTGGTATACTATTAGGTTCAGAACTATTATTTGATCTCTTATTATTATCTTTACTAGTAATACTTATTCTCGAGATCGAAGAGTAGTTTAATATAGTATTTTGATTTCTTGATAGAATAGAAAGTTATAAGATTCCTACTATAATATCTATTTAGTAAACTATATTATTACTTTCTAAGATAGATTTATCTAGTTGAAGATCTACTTTTTCGTTGAGTTTATAAACAAATTCTATAATTTGATCAACTAGTAATATCAAGCTAGGCTTGTTTTCGTAAAAGTATATTAGTTCCTTATTGAATATAATATTTCTCGTGATAATGATTTGTTTGAGTTATAGTATCTATATTCTATAGATTGATATTCTTGGAATATAACTTACTAGATAACCAATATATATTTTAGGATTTAATTTATATTATTTTCTCTTTTTATTTACTTTTTTATTCTTATCTAAGGAATAAGTTTCGGTATCTATAATAGTAAATTCTGTTTTAATTAGATCGAAGATCTGAAATAATCCAGATAACTAATATAAAGTTGTATTAACGAAAATATAATCAGAACTATAATTCGAGTATTTTATTTGAGATCTTGAAATCTCGTTCTTAGAATAGGCTAATATTATAAAGATAAATTATAGTTTGAATAATTTCGATTTAAAAGTTCTCTAATAAGTTTGTATTTATTTGTATTTTGATTACTTTTGTAATTACTTCCTGATTAGCTTATTCTACAACTTTATTCAATTTATAGATATTGGATAGAGATAATTCAATTTCGATATCTTACTTTATAATCTATCTCTGATATAGAGTTATATCTATAATTGAAATAATAGAGATATTGTTATTTTATTTAATTATATAGATTACTAATCTATACTAGTATTATATCTAGATCTCGAATATAGTTATTATACTAAATACCTTAAGGTACAACTTTTGGTATAATAAAAATCTGAAAAGTTTCTCACTGAATATTTCTTTGATTAATAATAACTATAATATTCCATTATATAAGTTTGAGAAGTCGAATAGATCCTATATAATTTTATAGAATAATTACAGAAAAAGTTAGTTACTTGAATTATATTTAATAATTTATTTAATATATATTTATATATAATCCTTATAATCAATATATTTTAAATCTTTGATTCGAATATCTTTTACAAAGTATATAAGTTTTTCAAGTATTTTTTGTCCCAAATAACTTGTTCAATTATATTATTAGTTTATATTATCTTCTCTTGGTAATAAAGAGTTCTTTGATTTGTAATACAAATAGTGGATTTTATAACTTAATATTGGGTATACTATTATAGAGTTACTTATTAGTATATTTGATAGAATAGTTAGATAAGAAATAGAAGGTTTTTTGAATTCAAGGAATACTAGATTGAATTTATATTTCAAGTTAGTTATAATAGTACTTGATTCTAAGATTCCGATTCTCAAAGTACTATCTAATCTATAAACCTATAAATCCGAATTATGAAGTCGAGTCTCTGAAACGATATTGATATAAAAACTAGATACCAAAGCTATATTTATAAAAACTAGATCTTTAATATTGAGTTTATATATATTATAAAGGTAATTTTTGATTATATATATTCTATAATTTATAATATCGATAAAGGAGGTTCTATATTCTATAATATTATTTAAGATCGTTCGATTATATTTACTATTATCTAGAAGATTGATATTGTTAACTAAATATATAGTTTCGTAGTTATCCAAGAAAGTACTATCTATTAGATAATAGTAATTAATAATAATCGGTATAATATAGATTCTTATATTATTAGTCTTCTTAACTAGCTATAGATTAATAATTATATTAATAATCTTTCTAGGAAATAGTAATAAGACTATATTATTAGTTTGATTATTGATTTTATATCTTTTACTAGTAAATATAGTATATAGAGAGTTCTAGTATAGAAGATTAAGATATTCCAAAATCGTTTTGATATCCTACTTAGTTAGGATATTATTTTTTCCTATAAAGGTTTTTCTTTGGATTACTAAAAGGAAATATTTATAATCTTTAGATACTTATCTATATTTACTAGTTTCTAGTTCTTCTATTCACTATATATAAAGTCGATATAGATATTTAATCTAAATAGGATTACCGATCTTTTGATATCTATAAGATTATCTTCTTGAATTTGATTCTTTGTCTTTATTATCTGAATTGTTATTGATATAATTATCTTTTTGAGAACTATTATTCGAGTTACTTGCTAAGTTGATAAATATAAAGATTATTTTATTTTTTGGATTCTTTATATAAACAATAGTTAGGTTTCTGAAAATAAGATTATATTGTTTCAAGATTATAGTAAGTTTTCTTAGTTAAATATTTATAATCACTTTATTGAGCTAGTTCTTAGTTTATAGAAGGGTTATCTTTTTATATACTACTTTGAGAAAAGTTATAATATCAAGGATTTCTTCGATATTAGAGATCTTATAAATAAAAACTTATATAAATATTTTATTCTACTTTAGATACTATTGGTTAAGATCAATTATACTATATTTTGCTTGATCAAGTATATCGAGATATTCGAGCTATACTTTATTTAGAATAGTTATATCTATTGAAACAAGATATTTTTTGAGAGAAGTAATTATTCTTTTAAGAGTGATCTCAAAAGAGTTACTTTCTTCGAAGGAAATATCTAGTATATATATACTATCTATTATATCAATAATCTATTAGTATATTTTCTTGAATACTTGGTAGTAAATATTGTAATTAGTTTTAAATCTATAATATTCTTTTTCGAAGATCAAATAAAGGTTTTTGATATTATCAAGAATAGTTGGTTATAGTTATACTGATAGTACTAACAAATTGGCTTTTCTATCTAATTCTAAGGTACTAGAAATATTATCTTCGGTATTAGTTATAATAGTATCTTTAATAACTTCAATATATTTCAAGAATATTTACTTATACTAAGTATAGTATTTATAATCTTCTTTAGATATAAGTTAAACTAGGATTGGTATAGTAGATAAAATAGTAATAAACTAATCGATCTATTTCTCGGATTTGGTAGAGTCGACTGAATCCTAGATATTGTTAACTTAGTAAATTCGCCGAAATTGGAGATACTATATTAGTTAGTCTAATCTAGTAACTAGTTTAGCTTTACTGATATCTTTGGATATAATAATTTTGAATAGATAAAATAACGGAATTAGTTTAATATAATAATTATATAAGAAGTAAATAAAGTAAGTAAAGATATTTATAAATAATAGCAATTATATATAGTGAAAGAGTTTTGCTAAACTAGGCTTATAACTATTATATTACAAATACTTTATAGTTAAATTGTAGAAAGAGAAATTAAAATAGTAGAATTAGTTAATTGTTTTCTATCTAATAATCTTTTCGCAAATATTTATATCTGATCAATAATTATTATACTTTCTGAACTCGGAGAAGAAGAGAAGACTTTTATTTTGGAATAATCAATTAAGTTAATATTTCTAAGTTATAACTTATAGCTTCTATAACTCGGAAAGTATAATTATTCAAATCAGATTATTAGTTAGCTCGACTAGTTAATCCGATCCACTTATATCTAGTTTCACTAGCTTTATTATCTACTTCTATAATATAAAGTTACGAGATTAAAGATAAAATAGTAAATAGTAAATACTTTAAATTATAAAAATAAGTTATTAATATTATATTTATATAACTTGGAATATAGTATAGAGATTCTTATTTAGTAAAAAGATAATAATTATAAAGGATTATAAACTGAACTTTTTGAATTCCAAGATATTGATAACAAGAATTATAAAGTTATATTCCTTAATAGAATTATATTATTTAAAAATATCTTAGTTAAACTATACTATACTAAGGAAATAATAATAAATATAGAAGAAGAAAAGACTTAATTAAATCTTTTATAAACCTTAATAGAATCGGATAATAATATTATTAATACTACTGATATTACTAATATTAAATTATCTTAATATTAATTATATAGTATAATATCAAGAAAAAAATATATCAAATAAGATAAATCTGATAGATAATCAAGAATATATATTACTTTTGATATAACTAATATCGATTATAGAGATAAATATAAACTGTTTTTTGATATTGATAATATATATATATATAAGAAGCTAGATATATTGAAGACTTTACTAAATTAAAACAAAAAGAGATCGATAGTTTAATAAAGAAAGATATATTTAAAATAATCGATAAAACTGATATTCCGAAAGATATAAAAATCTATAAAGCTTAATATATCGATAAGATTAAATATAAGGAAATAGCAAAAGAATTCAAGAAATTATAATTTATTATTCAAGTTTATAACGATATTGGAAAAAAAGAGATTCTTACTTAATCTTTAATAATTCAATATATCAGTTAATAAATCATTTTTATTTTGATTGTAATTTTAGGATCTCGAAATCAAGTTATATTTTATCTTCGAGATATTTAATAGATATATATATAATCGAAATTATAACTGATATATATAGTTATTATTTATATACTAAAGGAAATAAGATTACTAAAACAAATATTTCTATAAATTATATTTCTACTCTATAATATTCCTAAGTTAGGAAATTATTGGTTTAGTATTTACTATAAATATTATATAAACTAATTCGATTATAAAACTTCTATTTTTGATTCTTATCTATTTTATATAAATATAAAGGGATTTAGATATATAAAACTTTAAGTCGATAATATATTAATTTTGGTAGATCCTATATTTATAGAATAAGAAAAGCTTTAGTTTAAAAATACTGGATTTATTATAAAGGAATATAAGATATTTACTTTATAAACTTTATTCAAATTCAATAATATTTTGATTATACTTAATAACAATAATAAGATCTATCTTATATAAAAATCGCAGTATAAAGATCTATAATTAGTTATAACTGGAATAACTAATATTATTTCTATATATAGTAAGGTTACTAAAGAAGCTTCTTTAATAGAATAATATATTTTATAATATATAAAAAATATATATATAGCAACTATATATTAACCAGAAGTAGTATTCGATTTATCTTATACTATATAGAGCTTGGATTATATAATAGAAGATATTAAAATACTGAATAAATATCTATAATAATAGATCGATAATACTATAAAAGATATTATCTTTATACTACTTGATAAAGAGTTATTTAAACTAGTTATCTTTATAGATATATTATTTACGAATAATTAGAACTTTATTTCTTAAATTAGATATATTATTATACTTATAGATAAGAATAATAATACTAATATTATTTATTAGTTATCGACTAAGTATAAGAAGGTTATTAGAAGTATTTTAGTATCTGAGTTATATAAAATAGTTTAAGGATTCGATATAGTAATAGTTATAAAAGGGATATTCGAAAGGATTTTTAATAAAACAATACTATTTATAATCTATATCAATTCAAAATCACTTTATAAATATATAATCAAGCTTAGAATAACTTAAGAGAAGAGGTTTATAATCGATATTATAGCACTATATAAATTATATAAACAAAGAGAAATTACTAAAATTAAATAGATTACTAGAAACTTAAATCTAGTAGATATAATAACGAAGCTGAAACTATATAGAGTATTAGTAGATCTTATTAAGACGAATAAACTATAATTGGAGATTATAGGATAAGTAGATAGAGATTAAGGTTTTTATAGATTTTCAGAATATAGAACTAATACAAATTGGGAGCTTATTAATATAACTATATTCTTCTTTCTTTTAAAGAGTTGCTAGTATTGATCAAGCGAGATTAAATAGAGTGTAGATTATAGAAGGGCAATACAAGGGCTAATTGAATATACAGAATAGAACTGAAATAAGGATATTTGTAGAATTAGCTAGATCCGTAGTAATATAGAAGAGCTGGGTATTTAACCACCCTACTCTTCCCCCATCTTTTAGAAATCAGACTTTATCAACCAAGTATTAGATTACCCTTTTGGAAGTGATCTTATGCCACGGTTGAGCTGTCAACCCACAGTAAGGAATAATCACTATTAAGATTACTAAAGAGTGAATAGCAGATTGGAATCTTTATATATTTAACCATACATTATTCTAAATAGTATCCACCAACCGCTCCCTTTGAATATAATCATCTCATTTTCTCTATTCATCAATCTCATTATATATTTTGTCCCTCTTTGCCTAATTGTCTGATTAATTCATTGCGATCGGCCTTCAACTTTGTGATCCGTTCTTCAGATATTGCGGTATTGAACATAATGCTTGATCTTGTAGCCCTGAGCTCCCTGAACACAAGAAGGCTGGCCTCTAGCTGCTCTGATCCTAGCACCTTCTCCCTTCCCTTTAGCGCTCGTCGATTTATTGACTCGGCCTCGTCATATTTCCCCTGCCTCTCCAATACCAAGGCAAGGTTGTTGATGCTGGTCAGTGTATCTGGATGCTCTGGTCCTAGTACCTTCTCCCTTCCCTTTAGAGCTTGTTGGTTCATTGACTCGGCCTCGTTATATTTCCCCTGCCTCTCCAACACCAACGCAAGGTTGTTGACGCTGGTCAGTGTATCCGGGTGCTCTGGTCCTAGCACCTTCTCTCTTCCGTACAGCGTTCGTCGGTTCATTGACTCGGCCTCGTTATATTTCCCCTGCCTCTCCAACACCAACGCAAGGTTGCTGATGCTGGACAGTGTGTTTGGATGCTCTAGTCCCAGCACCTTCTCGTAGCTCTCCAGCACTCGTCGGTTCATTGACTCGGCCTCGTTATATTTCCCCTGCCTCTCCAACACCAACGCAAGGTTGCTGATGCTGGACAGTGTGTTTGGATGCTCTAGTCCCAGCACCTTCTCGTAGCTCTCTAGCACTCGTCGGTTCATCGACTCGGCCTCGTCATATCTCCCCTGCCTCTCCAACACCAACGCAAGGTTGTTGACGCTGGCCAGCGTGTTTGGGTGCTCTGATCCTAGCACCTTTTCCCTCCCCTCCAGCGCTCGTCGATTTATTAACTCGGCCTCGTTATATTTACCCTGCCTCCATATTACCAGAGCGAGGTTGTTGACGCTGGTCAGTGTATCTGGATGCTCTGGTCCTAGTATCTTCTCCCTTCCCTTTAGAGCTCGTCGATTCATTGACTCGGCCTCATCATATTTTCCCTGCCTCTGTAATACTGACGCAAGGCTGTTGATGCTAATCAGCGTGTCTGAGTGCTCTGGTCCTAGCACCTTCTCCCTTACTTCTAATGCTTCACGAAGAGTCATCTCTCCTACTGCATATTCACCTCTCTCCAGTAGGTAACAGCCCGTGCTGTTGCCAATCGCCGCGCGGTTCAAGACATCCTCTTCATCTATCGGCTTGTATGCTAACACCTCTTTCGAGTGTGGAAGGAGCACTTGGCAGTCTGGCCACGTCTCATACACTCCATTCGGGAACACCTTTGCCATTTTCTTCAACGCCTTGCTTACCCACCTCTGCAGCTCATTGTTCAATTCGAGCCACTTCCTGGTCGACAGCTGCACCAGCCGGTGCATCTCGAATGATCCCTCTTTAGCCTGCTCTCGGATGAGGGAAAAGCTTATCAGTGGCGCGATAGTGTCCTCAAACTGCAATTGATCCGCGCCGTCGTGTAACAGGCATTCTGGAATCCCTTGTCTGTCGAACATGCTCATTAGTGCAAGTAGGTCTGTAGCAGCCGGTGTGGTTCTCCGGATCTGGTCGAACGTGACCTGCCATGTGGTAACCACCGGATATCTTATGCTGTGGTCTCGCCGAAGATCTTTAGCGTCATTGTTGTTCAGAAGGCTAGCCTGATTTGCCTCGCTCTTGCGAAATAGTTGGAGATAGAAAGAGATGGTTCGTTTTCTGATCCGAACGTAAGCCGCGGCATGAGTGATTGCAAGTGGGATGCCTTCCAACGCTTGAATGAGCGCTCGTGCGTCTTCTTTGGAGGACTCGCCAAAAGGGACTTTGGTCTCTAGCAGTTTCAATGCCTCTGATTCAGTCATTGGTTCCACTTCGATAATTCTGCCGTAATCTCCAATAAGGTTCCTCGCGGCGGTTGAGCTGCGCGACGTGACGAGGATCGATCCATGTGGACTTCGGGGGAGGAAAGCTTCTAATGGCTGCTGCCGATCGATCCGTTTGCGTTTCCGCATGCTCCCTCCTGCGTCCTCGTCGAGGTTGAAGAAAACATCGTCAGTATCGACATTGTCCAATACCATTAGCCACTGTCCGTTTGCCTCGTCCGAGAGCCAACTGCATACTAGTTGCAGCATGTTCACCTCTGGGTCGTTCCGTCCGGGAAGTCCGGCTTTTTCCGCAATATCTCTATAGCCCTGTTCGAATCGAGTGGCATTGCTTGCGTGTATCCAGAACACAGATATTCGAGGTATCCGTTCTCGAGTTCTGTAGGTATATTCGATCGCAATCTGGGACTTCCTGGTAGTGTCTTAGCCCCCTCTCGCCTTAGCTGCGATGCGGGAATGCTTACCCAATACCTCCAAGCCCAACAAGAGCTGCTCTCATATGTCTAGGTAGTGAAGTCTGCTCTTTTGTCACGTCGATATCTGCCATTAAGTCTTCTCGGCCAACAAAAGAGTCGTCTCTCGAGAATGGAACGATGAACGGCGGTTTAAGTACTGACAAGATTGGAATTAGCATTCATCATTACTCTGCAATACTTTCTGGACTACGCACAGGAATGCTCCGCAGAATCGGCCAAAGTCGTTTCCTTCTTAAGTAGCTCCTTTCGTACGAATTGCCTAAGAACGCCCGCAATAGCCCGATAACGCGGATCATTCTTGCTGCTGCATCTGGCCATCTGCATGTGGTTGGCATTGATGCTCTCGACAGTCTCGAGCGTACTGGCGAGATCTAATTTCGAGGAGAAGTCATCTACCACCTGTGGTTGTCAATATTCGTTTTATTGATAGCAACTTCGGCTTATGTAGATCAATTGTACGCGAGCATAGTACACCACGAAACGTACCTTTCCATGCAGACCTTTCATGCCAGATATTCCGTGCGCCTCCTGGAAGGAGTGCACTTTAATGCTGTGTTTGCTGACAACGCTTTTGAACTGCTCGTGAATGTTGTCCAGCACCTCACCATTTACTTCTAGCGTTCCCAGGATTCTTTTGTTGGAATCTCGAAGACCTAGCCTGGCAAGGTTTGATGCAATCTCTCCCCAACTCGCATAACCGCTCCCACGATGCGGTGTCCCAAGGAAGATAATGAGTTTCGTGCTGTCGCGGCATTTCTTTGATCGGTGGAGGGCCTATGGATATGTGAGCAGCTAGCACTGTTGGGCTGCAGGTAATTGCAAAATCGTACATCCTTCACAATAATACCACCTAAACTATGCGCAACGAACAAAATCGGGTCCTAACACAGCGGTCAGCGTGGTGGCTTGATCTAAGTCTCTGTTCCGGAAATACCTCATTCTCGATCTCCCTCTCGAGTCTTACCGCGAGATCCCGGCCATGCTGCGATACACTATTCTTGTTGTTCGCCTGAAAGAGCCCTCCGATGACGTCTGCATTGTATCCGTATGTCCATATTCTGGCCTGGGGGGTCTCCGGCACAAGATAATCTTCTGGCCAGAAGACTTCTGGTGACGGAGACTTTGCTTGTACGGTCTCGGTCGGCTTTGTTTTGGTCTTCCCTAATCCGAAAAACAGCTTGAGAATTTTGCGCCAGTCAGCAATATCATCGTCAGGAGTGTCTTTCTTATCCGGGGTTTCCGCCCACGTCCCTCGAGGATGTCCTCTGAGGCCATGGACGAATACGATGCTATGTAGAGTCAGAGGAAAGGGATCGGAGGGCGCCGGAGCGGGGCCATACTTCAGAAGGGACCGCTCGCTACCAGTGTTCTCGCTACCGGAGAGCGACGTAAACCCCTCACGGTTGATCCTAGTCATGCCTCATATATCTAATAGGAAAATGCGACGTCTGAAAGGCTACGGCTGTCGTCTAGGAGGAGCTTCTAAGTGGTAATAGTATGATTCATAGACAGACGAGCTATATATATAAAGAAGAATTGTAATATACGGTAAGATATAAGTGAACGTTATTAGATATAACTGTTTCTAAGGCGAAATATAATCTCATTCAAGTAACTAGCAGATATCTACAGAATCAAGATAAAGGGAATAAGGGGTAAACCTCTTATCTATATCAGAAACAGCTAAAAACTAAACCTAATTAAGGTTGACTAGCTGACCAATCAATAAATATACTAAAGCTATATTTTTCTAATTTTGAGATCTAACTATATATAGATTAGTTTAGACTTTAGTATCTTAATATAAACTAGAAAAAAAGTATTTTAAATATATCTAAATTAGAAACTGATTTTGCTAATAACTAGATATATTTTAGAGATATTTTTATAAATTATAAATATTATTATTTAAGTTATCTATATTATCTAAATATATTTAAAAAGTATATTAATTAATTAATTATTTCTTTATCTTAGTTAGCTTATATATATAATACTAGTTATAAAGAAAACTTAATTTCAAATATATTAAGAGAAATCTCTCTAGATAAAAACTTCTAAATACTTTTTTTATTCTCGATCTATTATTTATCTTTTTACTATATACTTTATTTTCTGAAATATTATATTATTTTCTTCTTCTATTTTTTTTATTCTTTTTTTCCTAGTTCTCTTTTTCAATTTCTCTTCTTAATTATTTGAAAATATCAACTAATATTATTTATTTGAAAACCATTAGTAAATAGTATTTTTAATTATTATAATTTTTATATAAATAAAAGTGATTCTCTATATTCTTTAACTACTTTCTAAAAAGAAGAATATATTTATTTTTAAGTTATAAAAAGCAAAGCTATAAAGTAAAACTAGAATAAATAATTTTAATTAAAAAGTTAAAGATTTGAATTCTATTATAATCTACTTTCTATTTTATTAATATTCGAGTCCCACTTTTTTATTAATTAACCAAAGTAAAATTTATATATCTAAATATATCTATCAATATATCTATTTTTCTAAAAAGTATATTAAATAATAATTTGATAATCAAAGCTAATTTCTATTAATTAAGATATAAAACCTTTCTATATAGTTTTTTATATATATAACTATCCGATATATATTATTATTATATTATATATTTAAATCAATATTAATAATCTTTCTTAAATAATTAAAATAATTAAAATAATTAAAGTAATTAAAGAAAATAATAAAAGAAATCTATAAAAAAAAAAGTATTTATAAAATATTAATATAAAATTCAATTTTGTATTATATTTCTTTAGTTTCTTTAATCTATTTTAATCTATCTAATTATATTTATATCTAGTTTATTTATATTAATAAAGTTTCTTAATATCTTTTCTATTTTCGATTTATTTATTATATTAATAAGATTAAATTTATTATCAATTTATTTAAATTTTATAATCTTTCTTTATTTATAAAATTATTATAATAAAAAAATATCAATTATAAGATATTTCTTTTATATTATTCCGAGTTTAATTAAATAATTATATAGCGATTTAGAATAAATATATATAATAAAAAGAATTTATTTATTAAAGATATTATCAAAAATAATTTTTATAATTACTAATATATTATATCTAACTATTATAATATATAGTTTATTAATAAATATATTTTTAATAACTCTTTTATATTTAATACTAAATTAATATAAAATATTGATATTATTATTTTTATCTATTAATATAATAATAAAATCAATCGAAAATATAAAATTCTTATTATTTATAAAGATTATATCTATAAAAATAATAAAGTTGAATAATTCTATATTAAATAGAATATAGATAATATCTTTTTTGATATTATCGATTTATTATTATAAATACTTATTTAATATTTTAATATTATTATTATTAAAATCGAGGTTTTAAATAATATATAAAAAATCGAATATAATTTCTAATTAGTATAATATATAATTCCACCAAAATAACTATTTTTTATTTGTTTGAATTATTATTTAATAATTAAACTATAATAATAATTTAAATTAAATAAAACTAAATAAAGTTATTTAAAGTAAAATTTATTAAATAATTTAAATAAATTATTTTATTATATTTGGTAGTATAATATAAATTATAATATTATTAATTTAGGTTATTATTTTTTATATTAATTTTATTTTATATATTTTAAATATTTAACTTCTTTTTAACTAAAAATACTTTGATCTCTTTTATAATAATAATAATATTATATATAACTTCGATTTTAGAAATTTAATAATATTTACTAAATTCTTAATTAACTTTTTATAATTAATAATTATCTATTTCTAATAATATTATTTTATTAATTATTTTCTTTATATCTTTAATTAAAACTAGAATTAATAGAAAAAGAAATATAGAAAAATTACTTTAATATTAATTAATATATTTTTTAATAAGATTTATTTGAATTAATATCTTTTTAGAATTATATAATATTATATATTGTGATAACTAAGCAAAAAGAAATTAAATAAGAATAATATTAGGTTATTATATAATAAAGTAATAATTATCTAATTTTCTTAAATCGATTTTCTCAACCTTTTTTATAAATTGATAATCTTTGTAAAAGAGATCTAAAATACAAAGTAATATCTAAATAATAATATTTTAGAATTATTAATACTGAAGATTTATATAAAGAGATTATTGATTTCTAAAGTTCAATTCTATAAGTTATTTATCAAGTAAATCTATAATAATAAAGAAACTTTAATATAGATTAGTAATCTTTATAATCTATATTAGTTAATTAGTTTCTATAATATATCCTCTAGTTCAAATATTGAATTATAAAATAAAGGAAATATTTATAAAACTATACTAAAAATATCTTGATATATATATAATAAATAAAATAAAAATTGAATTTATCTAATTATTTTAGATTAAGTATAGAAAAGTAAATTAGAATATTATTTCTATATAAGGTATATTAGTTTAATAGAAATATATATTATAATATTTATATTATTAATATCTATTTTATAGATATTTATCTATAAGATTAATATTCTTTTTAACTATTACCTTATAATTAGATAGAATTTATTTTTCTTATAAAATTTTCTTAACTTCTACTAATAGAGTTATCTAGTAAT
Organism: Rutstroemia sp. NJR-2017a BVV2; assembly: GCA_002946415.1. NCBI lineage: Eukaryota > Fungi > Ascomycota > Leotiomycetes > Helotiales > Rutstroemiaceae > Rutstroemia > Rutstroemia sp. NJR-2017a BVV2. The sequence continues at coordinate 27,651 of NJPS01000071.1, forward strand.
ATATCTTCTAATATAGTATTTATTTAATATCAAGTAATAATAGTAGTATATTTCTATATATTAGTAAATAATATCTAATTTTTATAGAGAAGATATTAAGAAAAAATATCAAAAACTTTATAATTTCGGCCAAAAATATATAATCGATCTAATAAATATAAATTGATAAGAATTAAAATTGTAAATTATAATATCGGTACTTTATTATTATCTAAATATATATTAATATATAGTAATTCGTTTCTATAATAGTAAATATAAAATAATATTTATAATTATATATATAATTCTTACTTATATATTACTATAATTATAATATAATCAATATATTCTATTTCTTTTCTACTTATTTTACTTGAAATCTACTATTTTCTATAATTTAATCTATTTATTTTCAAGTCTTCACTATATTTAATAATTAGTTTAATAAATATAATTACTAATTTTCTAGAAAGTATTCTATATAAAACTCTTTCAAATTTCTTTCTATAAAGTATTTTGAGAATTTTTATATTCAATATATATTTTGCAAGTAAGATAATAAAGAATATATTATTGATATAATTCTTTCTATTAATTTTTTACTTTCTCGAGAATTCAAATCTTAGTCTTCTTATATTAGATATTAAGTTCTTATTAGTTAAGAATCTTCTTTTATTAATTAGTCTAGAATTAGTTCTATTATCGATAACTATATTATTATTGATATAATTATTTCTAGTCTAAGTAAGATAAATTTTCTTTTCAATTTTATTTTTGATTTTATTATTTACTCTTTAGATATTAATTATATCTTTATATTTGTTTTTAATTATAATCTCCACGAAATAATATCAAATCCAACTTTATAAATAATTTGCTATAGTTAATATCCTTTATAACTATCTTTCTATAAATAGTATTTTCGAATTTCATATTAGTTAATTAATAATAAAGATTTTTATCAAATATATTATCTATTATAATATAAAGTTCTTTTTATAATATATTTATATTATCTTCTATAAAGTTATTATTAAGTTTTATATAATCGAATAATTATTATAAAAACTTTAGCTAATAATATTATCAATAACTTATAGGTTTTCTATCTAGATATAATAAGAATCAGATACTTAATATAATAAATTCTCTATAAAATCCTTATTTTAGTTAAGATAGTTACTTTTGTTTTGGTAATTATAATATATCTCTAGTTTTTTATTTTAGAACTTAGTTCAATTCTCCAATTTTATATTATAAAAATTATTAATTATTATTCTAATTAAGAGTTTTATAATAAACTTCTATTTTATTCTCTCAAAAGTTTAAACTTGAAGATAATATTTTATTAGTTATAGAATATAAAGTGAAGATTATAATAAGTAGTTCGGAACTTATTAATTTAGTTATTTATTAATAGAAGTATAGTAATAACAGTAATTATAGAAAGTATTATATAATTCTATATATTATTTATATTTTTACTATTTCGAAGAATATTAAGAAAGGATATTGTTATAATAAAAAAGATAGTAATAAAGAAAAATATTATTAAAATTATATTATAAAGAAGTATAGATTGATTCCAAGATCTAATTAATTTCTCGAAGTTATTACTTTCTTTATTACTAAATCTAAAAATAAAGTTAAGAATAATTCAACTATAAGTTAATCTACTTTTTTTAAATATATTATTGTTAATATTTAAATAAGAATTTAGTATTATTTACAAGTTTTGGAAAACTAAATTTGAAATAATTAATCTATTTAAATATATTAAAAACTAGTTAGTTTATTAATTGAAATAGATTATAACTGATTTAGATATAATTATAGCTAAGTTGGATAATAGTAAAGTTAATAATAATAATAATAAGGATAATAATAATATCTTTATTAATAGAGATTTTATCAAAATTTATTCTCAAAGTTTTTATTACTTTATTTATAATAAGATATTTTCTATATTAAGTTATCTTTAGTTCAAAACTTCTTCTTATAATTATTCTAATCTTACTTTTTATAATAACTATATATATTTATCTATTTCTAGAATCTTAGATACTTTTCTTTATTATTTTGAATATAAATAATTTTAAGAATTTTCTTTAGTTTATTCTTTATTTTATAAGAAATCTATTATTTCTTTCTTTTTTTTTCTTTCTGATTTTTCTTCTATTTTTTATCAATCAGATATTAATTTATTTTATTATTTTATTATCTAATCTTTATATAAATCAACTAGTTTTTATATATCTTCTAGTAGTATTATTAAGACTTTGATTTAGTTTATTCAATAATTCCAGAATCAAAATAAAAATTATAATAAGATTTTCTATTTGATAATATATTATTTGGATAATAAATTAAAGTATAGAGAAATTAACTAAGAATAATATAAGAACTTTTTATAAATAGTTTTTATAGATAACTTTGGTTTTTGCTAATTAGTTGAAATAGATTTATATTAAATTTAAATTGATATTATTTTCGTGAAATAATTGTGAAAAAGTATATAAAAATATTATGAAATATAATAAATAAATAGAATAAATAACTAAATTCTATATTATCAAAAAGATATTATAAAAATTAGCTATTTATATAAAAGTATCGATATATTTAGTAAATTATATATTATTATCAATATATCTATATAGTTATAATTATAAAGATCGTTTATTTTATATTAATTAGATTACTATCTAATTAATAATTATAGTATTAAGTATTAATCTCGAGATTATCCAAAAATCTATTTTGGAGATTAGTCTAATATTGGTTATTTATCTTAAAGATATCTTTATTAGTATTAGTTATTTATTTCTCTATCTTAGTTATAAATCTTAATAATATTTATTAGTTTTAGATAAATTCGGCTAGTTAGTTATTATAATTAACTTATTTCAAGTTATCTTTCTAAATATCATTTTTATATTTTATTTATCTTTATATCAAAACCAATATTAATAATATAGTTAGTAAGATAATATTAATAATTTTAGAAATCTTATTAGTATTAATAATAGAATATAATAAATAAAAGTTTGTTTTTATAATAATTTAACTACTTTGGTGATTTTTTCTATCTTATTTTTTATATCCTATAGATTTAGATAAATATAAAAGTATTCGAATTATTAGTATATAAAGTTCTTAATAAATCTATTTATAAATATATCTTATATAGGAAAATATATAATATTAAATAATCTTTTTATATACTTCTGTTAAAACTATATATTCTAGATATTAATATAATATAACTTAGTAGAAATTCGTTTATTCTTATTAATTACTAACTAGATTATCTAAATATTATTATAATAGATTATTATAGATTCTAGAATAACTAGTTCGAGCTTTTTAAATAATCTTTTTGTTATTATTATTTCTTTTACTATATATTCTATATTTAGAAGTTCTATCTTAGTAATAGAAATAATAATTATATCTTATTTAAATATTTTCTAGATAATTAGTTTACTATATAAAGATATAATATATCCTTAGAATAACTATCTTGTTTTATTGTTATTTATAAAAGAAATATCTAAAGTAATAAGTAATTAAATTAATAATTCTATATTATATTTGATAATAAAATATTTTATATTTTATAAATACTAGATATAATAATTAATAACTATAATATATTTCTTTGAAAAATTAGTTAGGAAATAATTTAACTAAGAAATAATAAAAGTGATATCTATATATAAAGTTATTATAATATATAAAATTAATTCGATCTTTTTCTAGTATTTTTTAATCTTAGATTTAATTACTATACTATTATTTTTTTTAAATTCTATAATAGAAAATAAAGTATTTACTATTTTATTACTAATAAAATCAAATTTCCAAACGATTTTCTCAATATAGATATTATATATAAATTATAACTTCTTTTGAATATAATCTCTAATAATATATATATTTAAAAATTATTTTATATTATTTATCTTATATAGTTTATATATAGATCGGATTTTATCAATAATCTTCTTAGTTTTAGTTATATAAAATTTATTATAAATAACTTGAATATTATTAATAAAAAATAATATTAAAACTTTATAATTATTATTAATAAGAATATAGAACTTATTAGAATATAATTTTATTCTAAGTTCTTTAAGTATATTAATAAAATCTTTAAACTAGATTACTAAGAAATCTCGGAAATTATAGAATATATAATTGATAATTATAACTTTGTTTTCTATTTTATATCTATCAAGAAGATAATATATAATTGGTTTATTATTTAGATCTCTTAATATATTTACAAAAGTATTTATTATATTATATTATTTAATTTCTAGATCGAGTTTAGTAATAATAACTATAATAATTCGAAAAGAATAAAAAATAAATATTACTATATAGATTAATTCAATTATATTCTTAGTTTGAAGATTATTTCTAATTATAAGATATAATCTCAGTCGCGGTGCTTGCCCCCCCGAGTTTAGCGGCCGCCGCATCAGGCAAGGTGCGTGCACGGGCCGACCGCCGCTTTCAACGTCTATAAAAGTCGTGCGCTCCCCTCTTCTTCACCAACATCCTTTTCAATTCTCTTCCAACACTCTTTTACTTGGTCATTCGACTTCGCTATGCCCTGCTATGCACTGTCGACCCCTCCCGCATAGACCTACTCCGATTGCCCTTTACATCAGCCTCGCCGCAGCTGAAAACCTCGAGGATACGATGTATCTGAAGTGCGAATTCCCTGTTTACTCCTCTGAGCTCGACACATTTCACCAATTGCAACGTCGATCGTTCTTTTGAATCTCACTCTATTGGCTGAGATGCGTGTATAGAATTCAGTTCGGCTTCCTCCTCTCGACATCGCACTATCGTAACCTGTACGATACCGCCCTTCGGTGACTCCGTCCGCAGATGTTTTCCCCTTGTATTTGCATTCAAGCATTGGGATCTGGCCAATCGAAAAAATGCCTCACGACACTGTATCTAGCTGCTGCCTAGCTGCACCGCGAATGAATGACGTGTCGAGGGACGGATCCTGGTGAGTTTCCTGCATCGTGAGATAGTAGTATAAGCTGTATACCTCGACCTAGGCTAATTTGTGATGAGGGCCTATTTCTGTCGAGTATCCTTGCTTGATCCCGAATACGAAACGCCGACAGTCTGAGCATCAGGTCGCAAGCGGACAAGGCGATGTAGGTATTTACAAGGGGACAGGTCGTATGACTTCGGAAGAAGTTCTAGCATTCACGATTTACTACTCTGAGCCCGATGCTCTTGATTGTCGCAATGACGATTTCTTTTTTTCCATCGCATCATATTTGTCAAAATACGAGCATGAACTAAGTTTGGCCTCCCCTTCTTGCTATCACATCATCACAAACCTCATAGCCACGCCCCTCGATGATTCTAGCTGCAGTGGCTATGCCTTGGCTTTGCTTCCACCACATCGCGATATGGCCAATAGCAAAAATACCTCGCGACGATATGGGTAGTTGCTGCCTACTTGCGCTGCAGATCAATTATGTGTCGAGGAAAGGAAGCTCGGCAAGTTCCCTTTATGGAGACGGTGATATACGCTGTATACCTCGACCTAGCCTGATTTGTGGTGAAAAGGGCCGATTTCCGCCGATGTAACTGTGATAGATTGCAGATCGTATCATCAGAGCTTCGGTTGAGCTTCCTGATGATCGAATACGAAACACCGGCGGTATGAGAGCTGGGTCAAAAGCAGAGAGACGTGGGTAGTTACAAGCAGGCAGATCATGCGACTTTGTGAGGAGTTCTGTCAGAGTCGTGGCCATATCAGAAGTATGGTGTGGGAACTTGCGCGAGAACCTTTGGCTTCATACACTGCTTCTGGCAGGACAGCACATGTTGCTGCCAGAGTGGATACACAGCCATCTGCAGCTGCATAGCCTCGTTTCTGTAAGAGGAAGGTCTCCCGCACTCAGTCTGCACGCTTTGAAGCTGAGATAGGAAATCCTGTAGTATGGATTCGCGGTATCTCCGACCATCGAGAAATCCTGCTGAGATCGGCCGATTATGTTATGAAAGAAAGTGGTAATGGTTGCTACCGATGGCAACGTTGACATGAGAATGTAGGATTGGCGATACTCTGCAGTTACAGGGTATATTTTTGTGGCACAGATAATACATCAACGCTAAGGCATTTTTGGCGGCGAGGATGTTAGAAAAGGGGAAGCAATAGTATGGTAAGAGCGTACAGCGAATCGCAAAGCGTAGATTCATTCTACGAAAATAGTACAAGAAGTCTATATAACCCCTTCGATTTCCTCGTCTCTACCATCCTTTAACAGTCTAGTTGTGTAATCAACATAGCAGAGAATTTCCTCAATATTATCAATTATTTCTACACGTTCACGATGGCTACTTTTGATCCTATCTTTTATAGTTATGTGCCTACTGCTCCACGATGCAAAAGCGCCACTGCCCAGAAACAATCCAGCATTCCCGACAAGATTCAGTGTGTCAAGCCAAACGATGCACTATTTGACGACATCCGACAAGTAGCAGTTGCGGTAGTATCAGCCGATGATGATCCAGGTTACAGGTCGGAAATTCGGGGTATGTTCCAATATTACAGTCTTCAGCTTTTGGCGACAGTGACTAATTTGTGGGATACCGAGCAGGGACTACCACCGTCTATGGCGACAATAACAAAAATCGTGAGCTTCCCATAACTGAAGAGCTGCAGTATGCTGCATTACGAACGAAGGATATTGTACCAGAAGACTCGAGCCCGGGTAATACAACCCGAGGGGATGAGGATATAGCTTTGAGCAAAACAAACAACGATTGCCTATGGATGAAGGAGAGTACAGATTCACCTTCGAGTAAGGAGGTCTTGATTGAAAGACATCAAAATAGCAGAGGCACTCAAGGTATGCACATCGGCCATATATCATCATAAGAAGCAGTCACCTGACTATACACAGATAGACCACTGGTTCTGGCAGATGATGAACCAGATATTCCCAATCTCCAAGTCGATTCCATTTCTACCTCAGCCTATCTCTTTGATCATGAGAAATTGTGGGATGTTGAAGAAGGCGATTTTGAAAAGGAGGATCCTCTGCCCAAGCAAGACTTCTTGGCCTCTGCGCCTGACCTGGACCAATCTCACCCTCATCAGCAGTCCATCGGATCATCACAGAATCATATCAATCTGCCTGACAATAACGATGGCAAGCAAAGCGCATCTGAGATGGCATCGCCGCACACTTTGCTTACGATATTGGATGAGAACAGTGAAGAAAGGGAGAACAAGGACATTTCTGAAAATGGAACAGATTTGCTCTTAGCTTTTGGAAAGCAAGAAAAGTCGGCTACTGCTCTTGGCTCCTCACATTCTCATCCTCACTTCACTGAGCTATCACAGCTTCACAATAGTGCAGAGCATGACCAGAGTGGAATTAGTCAAAGCGGATCGGGAGAGGTCGGGGATGGCTCCTCGCCTCAACAAGATCACGATGACGATCAGCCGCAGCAGCGACAACGTGAAGAGGCAGCAGAAGAAGTGATATGGGAGGATAACGACGATCATCATATGCGGAGTGGAGGAAAGCACAAGCGGAGATATCAGGATGAGACCGACGAGATCCATCCCTTCGAGAATAGCATACCTGATACGAATAACAAGGACAACAACGCACAACCCGCAAAACGACGAAAGCCACAGCTATCGCCTCTCGATGATGCTTCAGTACTAGCTCCTAAGGATAACCCCAAAAGTCGTCTTAGGCAGCGTCACGGCCGTTCACTGCCTTTACCTACACAACACGAGATGAAGAATGGGCAGTCTCGAAACGATTGTTCTTACACTTTCCAAACCTTTCGAAAATCCTGCGATATGATCGAATCCGTATCAATAGCCGAATATCACGAATGGCCACTTCAAGGTCTTATAAAATGTGCTATAATCGAAGATGAAACAACGTACAAAATCACTTTACAGTTGGATCATATTCCAGAACATCTTCACGCTTCTATCCTTTCCAAAACCTTGGGTATAAATGCCGACAATATGATAACTGACGTTTCCAACACTGTTAATATCACCGGCGAAGATGAATGGGAAGTTAATACTATTCTAGCGGTACGGAGGAGATACAATAAGCTGGAATATATGGCAGATTGGCTAGGTGTCGATGAGGACCTAAAGTATTACCCGGCCTCAGATTTCAAATATTCACCTCATAAAATTCGAGATTTCCATTTAGCTCACCCGCATTTGCCCGGGCCACCAGAGAACCTTTTGAAATGGACTAGGAAATGGGAAGATGGGGTAGACAATTACGACGAGCTAACTGGAAGCAAGGAAATGTCCCAAAACTCCAGGGCAAAATTTTTCGGAAGAAGGGTATAGTGTGATTTTTGGAGATTCAGACGCACTGGCACTAGAAAAGGCTTAAGGATATAGTGCTTGTAGGCTCTCAAATGGACTTAAAAGTGAGGTTAACTAGTGCTTGATTCAGCTGTTCTACCTATTTTACAATGGTAAAGGACTGCTATATATAGGCTCTTAGGCTCCGCCACAAGTGTTGGTTTCTGGTCTATATGTAGGCTTATCCCTGGAGGCTTTTACTTCCTCAAGGCCTACACCACTTCCTTTAGGCCTATTAGGCCCCTAAGAGCCTACATTGGCCCAGTGGTTTCCAACAGTAATGATCTGATCATTTCTCGAGGCTGGTAGGTAATCGGCCTTTGTTCATAAAATTTGTTAGCATATATCATTATAGGCGTTGTACAGCTAGAAAATCTCGAGTATTCTCCGAAACTTCTGGTGTGAGAATGTAGGCATTCGGAGTTACAATGAAGGCATTCGGAGATGCTCTTAAATCAGGGTGTCATTGTGGGATCCATATGGCAACCTGCTTGATAATTCATGATTTTACCCCTCTTTCGTTTTTGCCACTTCTTGAGGATATAAACCCTCTTTTTCTCTGTACTTTAGTTCTTCAGATAGATCGATCAATGCATTCTCAGCTCAGAATCTCACATCTGGAGTTCCTTTGGGTTGGCGAGAAATTTGTTGAGATATTTCTCTTCAGCATGTAATTTGAGTGGTTCCCTGTGAGGATAGATTCGAATAAGGTCGGCCAAGTCCTTCTGTAAACAAGTTGTAATTGAAGTTGAGCACGAAGCTCTATATACTAAGGAAATACATTCTTGTTACGTCGTCGATTCTTTGATCACGTGGAAGTAATCAAATGACTAGGTAGGGTTTAGAATTGAAGCAGTCAAGCAGGAGATCGCGATGATGAGGTAGTATCGAGTGGTAACTAAGTAATGATTGTGATTACTATTTGAGTTGAGCACGAAGCTCTATATATTAAGGAAATATATTCTGCTTATATAGATCTTCGTTCTCTATAGATCAGTTGGCTCAGTATGGCTCAGTGCTGGCTCAGTACTGATCCACCTGAGCCAGACTGAGCTAGTCACCTGACTGGTTGCCTGAGGTTTTCCTGTTACCCTCCAGGGTATCTGAACCTATGGTCCTCAGGTCTTATGATCCGTAACATAACTAAACTATATTTTTACTCGCTTTGGTGCATTACTATCAATTCCCAAGCTTTTTCGAGAAACAGGCTTACTGTTCCCTATACTACCTGGCTTGCGAAACTCCCTCAATATATAAGTCATGAAAACACTTTTCTGTTTAAGATAGACACCTCTGTCATATCTAGGGTCCAGAGCAACAGTACGAGCAGCATGACCTAGCTTCATAAGATGCTCCAATACTGACGAATTTATCTCAGTACTATGGCGTATTTCATCAGCCCATTGAATCATTTCAGCCATATCTCGAATAAGCCATGAATTTCTCTTTTCCCATAACCCGAGAGTATTATCAGAATCGGAATCGAGTGGATCGTAGAAGAATAGTGTAGAACACCAAAGTAAAGTAATATCAAACATCTTAATATTTGATATATGGATACAATTACCAAGAATTGATAACTTGGTAGTTAAACGTGTATGATAGTGGAGCTTGAGGTTGATCGGTAGTACTGTTTCTATCCATTTCTCCAACTTCGAGTTAAGCATCTGTGATACTTTTGCATCGTAGTCGAATTGTTGATTTAGTTCTGGAGAATTCAAGTTGGCAAGCTCTTCCTCATCCGAATTTATCTCGAAGTCTATTCCGTTATCCCTTTCGATATCGTCCAAGTTCACTTCGCTATCTGACGACTCTGATGACTCTTCACAGCCAGAGAAAATGCCATGTACCGATATAGAGTTGGAACTAATTGGAGATCGAGCTGGTGTTTCTTCAATCGCTTCTTCGAAAATGATAAGTGATGACTGAGAAATCTGCGCTTCCGGAGATGGCTGAGCATACAGGGGCGGTGATCGAGGAACCTGCACTTCCGGAGATGGCTGAGCACATAGGGGCGGTGATCGAGGAACTTGTGCTTTCGGAGATAGCTGAGCATACAGGGGCGGTGATCGAGGAACTTGTGCTTTCGGAGATAGCTGAGCATATGGGGGCGGTGATCGAGGAACTTGCACTGGGTGTAGCTCCTGATATACGAATTTGTTCCATTCTAGTAAGATGGCCCCTTGTTGAATGTACATTTCCCTTAAGTCGGTTTTGCGTATATCGGTTGTAGGATTGCTAAAATGTATACCAAGTTTCTCCAGATGTACTTTCGCATAAGTACTTGGCCTGATATATACATTGAAGATTGTAGCATTGGATAGAGACTCAAGGCCACGAATCAACATATTTGTAGTCGTACTGTGAGGTCTAATCGTTGTAGTCTTGTTCTTCGTAACGACGAATCCCTTCGTAGTAAGATTAAATCGTATAAGGAAAACATTTTGTGCATTGGTTAAACCGGCTTCGTGAAGAGCAGAAGCATCATGAGATAAATCGATACTCGATATTGGACAAGGTATAGAGGCATTTGCGAAATCAGCATCTGGAGGAACAACCAATAGTATATCGATTTGTTTTTTCTTGCCAGCAAGCTTGACAAATACCTGAAGCTTGAAATGAATATGAATCTGTTCTTCCATATCACGATATATAGCCATGAAAAAACCGGGTATCTGCTTATTGGTATATAAGCAAGAACCTAATGTGAATGTTGTACCTGATTCATCCACCCATTTTATAAATACCCTTTCGTCAAGGAGCTTTTCCAGCTGAAGTTTCTCGATCAGAACCGACATAGTTTACTCCTGTAATTATAATTAGCAATAGAACATAGTTAAAGAATAATTGCATGTAAAACAATGCTAGCCCACACGTTATGTGTGATTCCCACCCACCCAGGCTAAAGAGCAGCCTTGACTCTTCGGACAAAATGAGATGCAGAAGTGATCAAAAGAGGAGGTACTGAAGGATGTAATTGCCGCCGGGATTGTTCTAAACAGCAGATACTGAAGGACGTAACCGCTGTCAGGGTTGTTCTAAGCAGTAGAGACTACTGAAGGACGTAACCGCTGTCAGGGTTGTTCTAAGCAGTAGAGACTACTGAAGGACGTAACCGCTGTCAGGGTTGTTCTAAACAGCAGATACTGTAAACAATATAAGAGCGATGTTGATTCGTGATAGATTTTGTGCGATGGCGATAGAAAGACAGTGCTTGTATAGTCGTGATGTTGTACGATGGAGATGGATAATAGAGATATGGCGATGGAAATGGAGGGACAGAGGGATATAGAAATGGAAATGGAAATGGAAATTAGAAATGGTGATGAAAACGTAAATGGAGGGATAGAGATGTTGATGGAAATAGAGATGGTGATGGAAATAGAGATGGTGATGGAAATAGAGATGGTGATGGAAAAGAGATGGTGATGGAAAGACGGTGTTTGACGTGGCATGGAAAGAAAGTTTGCCCTGCCTCTTCAACACGGGACCCAAAAAACAAGCGATTGGTGGAGTTCTATAACAAAAAGTGGATTTTGCGATGGAGTACGGAAGGCGGTTTTCATAATTCGTGCAACAACAGGTTTATTCTGCCACTTTAACTAAACGATATATAGTAAAGATCACTTGCTGTTTTAATCTAGAGCTTGAGCTACTTTTCTTGCTAATATATTACGATGCCTATCAGGAATTGAATCAATAAAATGTTAAATTAAAGCAGCGACAGATTTGCTCACCGCCTTTGTTGCACGAATTATGAAAACCCCCTTCCGTACCTTCGACTGTCTAATCAGAGCCTAGAACGCCGAATTGTCGAAATCGAGTTTTTGACCTTAATACAATCGATTAAAAAGTATACTCAACAACCTTCGATTTTACTTTTGAAAGTACTATTTAATAGCTCTTAATCTACCGCTTTTGCCTTCCATTATTAAATCAGAGCCGACTCCAGCGAAATATTGAGCTCGTCATTCCCCGAATCTGCAGCTAGACGGGATATGGTTCCAAGAGGGAGAATCCCCGGTATCTGTAGCTAGGCTGTGCAAACGGAGCTCCATAGTAGTACTACTTAGATTCGAGGGGATCCGCTATTGTGGTGGAGGATCCGACTATATAGACACCAATAACTTTTTGGCTGTAGGCTGTGGAAATAGGAATATTAGGGAGTAGGCTGCGGCGTGGGACTCATTGGGCTCCTATTGGGCCAGGTGGGTTACCACGGATCCAATACAATGTTGCCTAAGGCATTAACGCACAATACACAAGCGTGATGAGATATAGGATTACGACCCCACCACTCGATGCCCAACTCACAAAAAGCCGCAGTAACCAACTTTGCGAAGGATAATTTAGGAAAGGTCTTTGTACAGATCAGTGTTTTCCACTGTACAACTTAGCAAAATATCGCATAGCAAATCTCCATCGTTCCTTCGAATCTACAATTACATATACCAACGTATTGATTTCCGCCGACCGAGAATAATACCCCACCAAAAAGTCAAACACGTTCTTTATCCCATCGTCGAAAAGAGTGCTCTACAGCCTTGGACCATTAATAAAAAGAGAAATGATAATTTTTGGCCCAGGGGTCGCTGAAACTGTTGCAGATTCTGCTCGAACAAGCCTCGACAGAGAGATCGAACAGTTACGAGCTGAAGGCAGACTGGAAGCAGGGAAGAAAACCCTAGAGGGATTGAGATGGACGCCAGAGACGCTTGAAGCTGCCCGAGGCTTTGAGAAGGTACGGTTTGCGCAAGGTCCTCGGCATATACTCGTGTTAACTTTTCTGTATAGAATATTGATCTTTCACCTCTCACTGCGCTCGGAATTGATACGAACAATATTGCGAAGGGGAATATCAAGTGGACTGGACCTGTAGTTTACGCAGATGTCCTGTCGGATCCTTTGAAGTACTCAAGTTCAGCTGCGGGAGGTGGCATAATCGGAATACTGGCACTAGGCAACCTTCAGCTGCCTGAAATTGGCGATAGCGGTAGTAAAGAGATCCAAAGCGGTTCGGTCGCATATTTCCGCGATTCTGATCCCGTTGTGTATCGTTCATGTGGAGGAGGACGCGGAATTCTGTTTTATATTAGCCTCTAGTTATGCAAACAAAATCATGGATTAGGATAGAATAAAGTTTATCATATTCACCCTAGTTCGTTGCAGTTAAATGCACGAGGGTCTCAAAAAAGATGATGGGTGACGTGGATGAATTCTAGAGAACCTAACGATAGGTGGAGACCCTATTTAAATGTCTACCTAGGGGCTCCGTGTCCTGAGGCCCGGACCACGTGACAGTTGCAAGTAGTCCGTCTGCGGAAACGCGGCGGTAGCTAGAGAATATCTTTCAGTTAAACGGTCCAACCAAGGTTTCAGGAGAATTCATCGGGGTAGTGTTAATTTGTACAGGAATTTGTAAAGGTGGTAAGTAGTCCAATATATTCAACAGGTTCATCATTGATGGATCAAGAGCTTGTTGGTTCGAGGTATAATCTAAAGCGTTTGGTAGTTCGCCTGACATATTCAACAGGTTCATCATTGATGGATCAAGAGCTTGTTGGTTCGAGGTATAATCCAAAGTGTTTGGTAGTTCGCCTGACATATTCAACAGGTTCATCATTGATGGATCAAGAGCTTGTTGAATTGAGGTATGTTCGGAAGAGTCGAGTAGGTCGCTGGATATGCTTTGGTCACTCGCAGCCGGTATTTGCTGGGTTATACCTGATGTATGAAATTCACCTGGATTGCAAGCGTGTGGATCCTGATTGATCATACCAAAGGATAACAGATTGCTCTGTCCGGAGTCAAGAGAAGTTTCGTTTAGCGTATAGCGTCTGCGCTTTTCACCACCAACAGTGATATGATCGCTGCCTCTTTTCAAACCCAGATACTGTTCCAAGTTGATGTAATTTCTGACTTGCTTGATTAAGGAAGTTTGAGTCGAAAGAAGCTCAGAGATAGTCCAGCCATAGGCGAGAAGACCAGAGACGATAGTACATGCTGCTGATTCATCTAATGATTTAGCACGCTTCTCAAGTGTAGGAAGTTTAGTCTTTCTGTATTCCAGAACTAGATGTATATCATCTCTGTTCATTTTAAGCTCCCATCTATTTCGAAAGCGTATATTAGTTATTGATAAGACAATTTAGAGCAGATCCATACTTACAGCGAGCTCACATTGGACCCGATTTCAAGCAGAGAACCAGGACCAGCATTTTCTAACAGGAAAGTATAGTTCTTGCTTTTCTTGTAATCGTTCTTCAAATCTACCAATGAGGTACCGGAGATTCGAGCAAGGTCCTTGAACACAGAAGTCTTCGTCTTATGTTGATGCTTCACTTTTAGCTGTCTTTGCTCCTCTTCCATATGATCGATATCATGGCTCAGAAATAACAAGGCGAGACGAGCAGCGCAATCATAACCTGCGGACCCAAAAACTATATTCTTGCGACCCTGCTGGAGTCGACAAAACCTTCGCAACTCTTCTTTCGGGCTCTCGAAAATTCCATCCTTAGAAGACCACAGTGTGTTGTACGACTCTTGAGGGAGAGCTTCAGCTTCTTGGAAGCCTCGGATAGCTCGATTCAAACGTTTTATTCGATCCTGATTAGCGTCTGGAATGACTTTCTCAAAGTATATCTTAGCAGATGTCGAAACTTCTGTGTTTGATGAAGGATCTATTGCAGTGGGTAATTGTCGAGTTGTAATGTTTGATGTAGTTAAATTCGAGGCAGGTATATCAGAGGAGCCGTCTCGTCTAGTAGGCTGCTGTTGAGCGACAACGTTTGATGGTATGTACAACGACAATGTTGGATCTGAGATAGAATTCGTAGTCGATATAGAACCCGACAATGGGGAGTCGTGTAAGGCAACGCATGACGACGAAGTATTTTCATAAGAAACATCTTTCACAGAAATTGATGTTGTCGATACTGGTGATGTAAGTTCCAAGTTCACCCATCGGCTCTTGTAAATGGTGGCCTTGTGAGCTTGCGGTAGAAGGTTCCAACAATCCTCCGCAGTGCCGCGCTCAAAAAACTCTGTAAAGCAAGCTCCCAATTCCTATTTTCAAATCAGTGAGATATAGAACTGATGTATCGGATGTGTATTCAATCACCTTGAACTTTGTAATATCATTTGGCGATAATTTGTTGAAAATTTTGATAAGGTCTAATACAAGACGACTCTCTACGGGAAACATGATCAATTGACCGGTTGATAGAGTAGAGTTGCTTCTGGTAGAAGTGGTAGAAGTAGTAGGAGGAGAAAATAATATGCAACAACTAGGATTATATGTTAACTTGTTGATATATAATCCTAGTCGTTGCAATCTAGCAGGGGGCTGTACACATTTACGTCCCCTTGTAAGCAATCTTCGCCTGTCGTTAGGTCCAATGATATTGTCTCCACCAAAGCCCCCCAAACCAACACGGAACCCGATCCCGGCTGTCCCAAGTCACATGTCAACATCTGAACCATGGCGTGTCCGAGCGTCCCTCTTTCACGTTAAAAATTCATGGAAGTGATTAGTACAGGAGAAGAAGGTGGATATCACGATTGCTGTTGCTAAAAGCTGAGAATTATATTGGGAATCTAGTCCAATGTATAAAAGAAGCTGCAGAACGAGGCAACCAGTGCCTTTATTTCATTTTCCGCGTCGCTTTATCCTCTCCACTCAGATTCGTTCATTCCCAAATGTAGACAGAACGAGGCATCCAGAACCCATCTCTCCTTCTCTGGTGGCATCCAACCAACCTCCCTTGTGACCGCCTATCTCCTCGCCTGCCCGAAAGCTTATGTCTTCCTCGCACCTGTCTGTTGTTCTTTCGTCACTCGATATGGTCATTACGGTTATTCATTTCGTCGTATCAGCATGGCGGCTGTATTACGAATGTACTCGTAGGTCTGGGGTTACTGCCGATACTAGGTCGAATCGCAAGTTATGGCTGCAGATGGGTATGTGCCTTGTGCTTGTTATCCTCGGTATATTGCTCTTGGTGTTTTCCGGATTTCGACCGGACGATAAGGCCTTAGAGGTTCTACTTTCTTTAATCGGAGCGTCACTGATTGTTTTCCAAGTAGGTTGCTGAATTCTTTCTGCAGTATTGTGCTAACTTTTCCTTCCTAGGGGGGGATGCTTTCGAGATTCTATGACACTTATGCGGAATCGTTGTCGTGGTCCTTATGGGGGTCACTATTCTTTTATTTCATCTCAACAGCTATGCTTAGTGCACTGATAGCCAAAAGAACGGTATCTAAGACAATTTGCTATATTTTGGAGAGGGTCCTTCTTTCATTGTTTGTTGTTGGTTATTTCTTGATCAGCAGTGCGTATTTCGGTATAATTTGGCGTAGTGGATATCTGATGGATCGTTCCCGTGGGACAAGAGTGGTTCGCAGAATTTTTATCTGGAATATAAGTCTGTGTAGCATTGCCTTGATTGGTGCTCTCTTCTCTTTCGGTATCCATTTGGGAGGCAAGGTTGACTTTGTCACCTCTTTATGGGTAAGTAATAACTGGATTAAGTTACTTCTAAGAACTCTACTAACGAAATGGCTAGATAGGGAATTCGGCGGCTACTGCATGGGCTGTGTGGGTGCTGGTGATGCAATTAAATTCACTGAGGAAGGCTCTGGCCTCCACGACTGGCTTAACTGCTCCTCTTTCCAATAGTATACCACGAACTGCTCACCTTTCAGGTGATGCGTGGCAGAACCGGGAGCGTTTAGGTGTCTCCCAGGGGTCGACTCTATGCGCGATAGATAACCTCCACAGCGCGCCATCTCTCAAAGGTAAGCTATATTCACCGCCATTCGCTAAACGTTAGGCTGATTAGAGAATAGAATCTCATCGAAAACACTGGGATGAAGAAGCGGGCGTCCAATCTCAGGATGATCCTTGGAGGCAGGACTCCATGATAATATTGGTGACGCCTCCAACTGTTCATTATGCGTGATTTTGGTAGGGGAGGCTGATCTTGGCTATTTGTACTTTTCATTTGAAGCTATAGGACACTATCCGTAGGGTTCTTGATCTGGTTAGTTCCTTGCATAGGTACATCTCTTCTCATTTGATGCTACAGGACAGTTACATTCATTGGCGAGAGGAAAGGAGGAGATTTATTTCATTTGTGCAAGAGGTGGCTTGTGGAACAAGCCAACCAGTATATGCAATTCTGATTTGACAATATACGTTTCTCTTATAGGCCTAAAAGCTGCACGATACAGGTTGGGTTTTGGTTCATGTGTATTAATATTTCATCTCCAAGGTCTCTAGGATGGATAGGAGAGAACAGACAGGAAAAGGGGAGATATTAGTATATGTCATCTTCACTACAGATTGATACTATGATAGGATGGGGCCCGAAGGCAAATATGGGACACTTCGGCTTTTGTAATTTCCTATATCCTTTATCTTAACAATGCCAGAGCTGCGTCCTAATTCCTTGGCGCTGCTACGGGTTTTCCTTCTTTTTCCCTAATTCATATAGAGAAGCCGGGTTGCCGAAGAACTTCGTTGAACTTCTTAAGAAGTCTTTCTGATCTGTTCTTGATTTTGAACCTATCTCGTCCAAGGGTCTTCAATCTTGTGATCTGCTCAAGCACTTTGCAAATCCTGGTGTTATGGATGATTTCGGCTTTTGAAACGTTATATCTCTCAATTTTTTTCAGCTTACGAGATATGTTGGCTGCTTCTTGGATATCGGAGACGCCTTTCAGAAGTCTAGACTGTACCCTATCTCTAAATATCCACATCTAATTCTTATTACCACCATATCTCTGTAGAATTCTTGGCCGACTTACAGTACATTGCTGTTGCCTTGTGTCCCCAGGAGCATAGTTCATTCTCCTCCAATATACCCTTGTTGTTTCATTTATCTCCGTAAGAGATTCACTTATCTCAGTTCGATCGGTGGCCATTGCTGAATAAAGAAGAATGAACAATAGGAGGAAATAGTACACTCTTACTGCTACTTGATATTGTAAGGAACAAAAACCTATCCGGGGGGCGGGGGGCGGAATGAATAAATAACGGCGTCTTTACCATATACTGGGCCTCTGGAAGTTCGTGCTCAGGATGGGTATGGTCTTTATGACAGGGAATAAGCCGATCCTACAACGCGAGCATGCTGGGAAAGGTATACCAGCCAATGGGATGTTCTTTATGGCCACATGGTAAGCCCAGGAAATCAAAACTTTCTGGTATTCTAGAGTAGTTGCTGGACTCACAAATTGTTTTTCTCAAGTCTCTTCTTGCTGTATGCACGAGATACAGCGTCGAAACTACCTGGCTGATTCCTGCATAGAACCTGGGTGCTTACGCCACTCAATTGTAATTGCATTGCAATCGATGTGGTAGTTTTGATGCATCTACAGGACCCACTTCTACCCTAGGATGGAAATATATTCAGTCTCCCCCTTCGCAGATCTTGCTTGGTCGTCCCAAGATCCTTGAACCTGGAATATTAGTCTTTGACATCTTTGAGAACCCACTACCTCTCCTCATCTACACCATACTTTGACCTCATTGTCTTCTATCACAACAACTTATACAGTTCTCATCTACATATTGTTACTTCAACCGTGGATATCCCCGAACGAAAACTCCTTTCCATCTCCTCCGACCCTATTGTGTTACAACCGGAATCACTTTGATTCTCTTGACTAGACGAGCAATACTAACTTTGCTTTCCACCACTTTTCTCATTCATATCGTCGTTCTTCGGGCAAGACAACAACAGCGAAATGGCTATCATAGCACAAGCACCAGGTGCCACCTGGAGGTACTGGAACGAACAGTCTCAGGTCGATCTCTGTTACATGGACATGTCGGGTGTGCTTCAGTCTCTGGATCCTCGAGCAATGACTTCCGCTGGTTTAACTAGCCCTATCCTTACGCCAGCATATGTCACAAACAACAATTTTAGCGGCGCATCTTCGAATATGTTAAGCAGCAGTCAACAGTTTCATCAGAGTATATCTCCATATGGTTATACTTCCTTCTCTAATGGTACTTCAACTACGATACTACCTACCTATGGAGCCAACTACATCCAACAAAGAGCTCTTCCAAGACTCATACAGCATGATAGCGAAGAGATTCGAGACTTGACCATGGCTAAGCATAGCATACCTCGAGGTTTTATCACAGAGACTCAAAGTCTAAGTCCGTCGATCCAACCTGAGAAACCGGAACTCATATGTAAAGCCCCTCGAAGCTCAGAGTCTTACATTTCATCAATACCTGAAGCTCGCAAAACTATCAGCTCGAACATTCGAATCGATGGCACTACTGAAGCAGAGTTTGGTACAGATGTAGATACGTTGATGAAGATGATACAATCCAAAACACAAGTTTCCTCTGCCCAACCGGACTCATCGTTCAGTTTCGAGGATCAAAATATGCCTCTGGTAAGTACACTCTATATTCTTCCCTATTTCCAGAGTTCTATATACCGAAGCAAACATGAAGCAAGTAGTCAACATAAGCTTATATTTGGGAAACTTCAGGAAGAAAAACATACTACAACGATCCGTAAGAAACGATTTCAATGCACTATAGCAAACTGCAAGAAGAGGTTCCTACAGAAGGTTCACTTAGAGATTCATCAAAGATCTCATAATGGTGATAAACCTTATGTAAGTACCATTCGCGGTGCACTTTTACTCGGAGCTATATCTAACAATCTTAAGGCATGTAATGTCCCAGATTGTAACCGCAGTTTCTCGCAGCAAGGAAACCTCACAGTAAGTTATCACTATATTACCTTCTACTTAGAACCGACTAACAGAACTTCCGTATGATAGATTCATAAGAGAGGGCATACTGGCGAGAAACCATTCGCATGTCCTAAGTGCGACAAGAGATTTAGTCGACAATACAATGTCACTGCTCACCAGACTGTACATGATAATCGAAAACCTTATTACTGTAAACTCGATGATTGCAGAAAACAATTTACACAGCGTGGAAATCTCAAGGTGTGTAAAATCTCCTGTATAATATATTCATTAATTTCCTGTTTTCCCCGAAGCGCCCAATCCTATTCTAGTGTTTAGAAGTTCACCTTGTTATATACTATACCTTACAAACAAGCATAGCTAACTACAAAAACTCAATAGAGTCACCAAAACAAATACCATACTGCTACTCTTCGTCGTCTCACCAACAGATTCGCAAATATAAGCGACGCCGACAAGATTACCAGCGCCGACAAAGAACTCTGGGAATACTTTGCTGCCCTATACAAGAATAGCAACAAGGGAATCAAGGGACGAGGTAAAGACCACCGAGTCAGCCTTGTAACTCAACATGCCCTTCCCACCCATCCTACTTCTCCATCCTACGCTTCTTCTTCTCTTTCCTCCCTATCCTCAGCCTCCACTCCTCAAACCAAATTCGAACCAAGGCAAACCTACACTATGAATCACACTCACAATCCCATATTACGCCCAGCCCACCATGGTCTCCCCCTCCTCAATGATATAGTCAGCATGGGCTCTGCTCCTATGATACATATGGGCATGAACCACGCTCATAACCAGCACAGCTTCGCTGAGCTTCAGGGATCTATGCGTCAGTACAAGGAAAGACCTGCGGAAGCGTGTGCCAATGTTATGGAATGGATGGAATCAGAAGGAAGGGTGTTCGGGACGTAACGGAGAAGGCCTATCCAGCCAGCAGTCTCAGTTTAGTGCCGTATGTTCTGTAGTGTGTGGTCTTAGCGTACCACCCTTTCATATAGCTTCTATAGTTGAATCCCTGATCTCAAGCTAAATTATTCTCCTTACTAGCAATATTTGTCTATGTTTGGAGCTTGAGAGCCCAGACTAATGCAAGCTGAAAATATAAATCAAGAACCAGTATCACAAAACTAGCTTTATAACTTTCAAGAAACCTTTCACATCGAAGTAAATATCATAGCGGGACATAGATCCCACGTTGAACACCCCAGCAAACGGATAGTAATGACAGGCGTCAAGCCAAGCTACAGGTGCTACGCCGCTATCAATATTTGAGGTTCTCACAATGGTGGCTAAGGTTGGCTCGAGTTCTGTAGGGAAAGAGCTGCGCACAATCCTAAAAGCATAGGAGGAATGCCCTAGTGCTTTAAGAGTATAATAACGTGGGATACCTCTAGAGTGCCTATAGTTCAACCTATAATGAGAAACCTAAGCGACAGCTGCTCTGTAAAAGAAGAACTACCGTGGTGATTCAGGGTGGCGCTCCCAGCCTCTTCCTGGAGGGAAGAAGGAATTTTCTTCATCTCTCTAATCCCCTCTTCAAGCTCCTTTACTTAGGCTTCAGTGACGATTCCCATCAGCTTCTCGCATGCAAGCAGTTGGGTGTCCTTCAGTATCTCTTCCATCAAATCCTCCACTTTACTCCCCTTCCCCAATGTACTTAGAGCCTTCTTGTATCGGTCGAACCACTTGTCGTCATCCTTCCGAATTACCTTCTGGAATATCTTGTTGAGGTTCTCAGGCTTCGCCTTACATAACTCTAAAGTGTGCTCTATTGCGTCCAGTACTGTCTCATCGAGCGCCGATGCCCTCTCTTCAGCGCTACGAAGGATCTCGATAACGAGTGACAGCCGTGCAGCCACCTGGGGGAATACCTCCGGCTGGCCTTTCGCGTCTCCAGCGGCATCATATACCGTTTTGGCTGCCTCGATGATTGATGAGCCTGCCTCAGGGGATCGACGTGCTAAAGTTATTTTTCGTGAGTTATTAATAGGACGAGGAGATGAGGGTTTTGAATTTATTTGACCGAACGATGCCGTGGGACGAGATTGTTGAGACTGTGGGGTGCCCAGAGTATTTGCGGGGAAATAAAGTTCAGTGATAAGGCTATGGTGGGTCGTGCAAGGTCACATAGTCACATGGGCCAAGCCGTCGCAGCACTTGGCTCTCGCGCGTCAATCAGTTCTAAGTTGCTCCGGAATAAGCATTATGCCGAATAGACTTTGGAAGATAAATACCCAGCTATCATGTGACCAACCTTCTTCCTCCAA
Source organism: Rutstroemia sp. NJR-2017a BVV2 (assembly GCA_002946415.1). Lineage (NCBI taxonomy): Eukaryota > Fungi > Ascomycota > Leotiomycetes > Helotiales > Rutstroemiaceae > Rutstroemia > Rutstroemia sp. NJR-2017a BVV2. Next base: position 50,049 of record NJPS01000071.1, read on the forward strand.
TATTACAACATCAAAACTCTACACAACAATCTCTCCAAGTCTTTAAGCCAAACACTGTATCATATTAATTAACTCTATAACTATTGTCTAAATTTGCATAAATCTTCAGTCTACATCCTAGAAATACCTAAAAGAGAAGAACATAGCAGACAGCGCCTGCGGCGCATAGCAGAGTAGGCTCAACAGGGCTCCTTCTCGAGAAATTCAGTCAGGGAGGACGAATGAGCTGGTCAAATGGTAAGATTTCTCTTGTGGCCACAACCAGGATTCTCCAATACTGGCAAAAAGACTTCTCCCCCTTTGCCTCGTTCACTCCCTCCCACGCAAGACAGACGTTCGTCTTCTCACCAGGCCTCGCAACCTTCATCCGATTAAGCTTTCCTGGTATCTCTGAATAGTCCAGCCAAAGGCCCGGAACAGGTCCTTTGACGGCTCTTGGCGGCCTCTGATTTACAAATCGAAGCTTCCCAGAAAATATCCCAAGGAAATCTCCTGCATCCACAGAGACTAACGGAGATATGGAATACAGTTTTGTCGAGGCAGGCTTGCCGCCAATGACCCTGTTCTCAGATTCGCCCTCGTAAGGGATGATGCCAACGAACACAGATCTATTAGAGGCAAGCTTACCCTTGATGCCATGGCGAAGAATATGCTCATTTGATTTTCCAGATGTGGCCATCATACTATGATTAGCGAGGAAATTTTTGTATTCTAGTTGGTCTTGGCCCCAAACACTGAGATTGTTTGCCCAGGCGTCTGATTGTGTCATACGAAGTCTTTGAAAAATCCGCTTGTTATCAATATCACACTTGCCAGAAAATTCACCTCCCTCTTCAGCTATGACTCTAATTCGAAGTTGTTGAAGAGGAAAGTCAAAGATATGATTCCACGAAAGTAACATATCGAGTTCCTTGGTATAGCGGAAGAAATGTGTCTTAAACTCACTGGAACGATAAAGGAGTAGAGATATTGCTTCTCTGAGCCGAAGTTCTGAAAGAAGTCTCCAGTATGACGTCCACTTGAAAACGTTGTCCCTGCATATGCCGTGTCCCATTGCAAGCACAAGCTGTTTAGCTGCAATTTTCTCTTGAGGAGTGATCAATGTTTTCCGGCCTGGCGGAACAGGAAGTGGTCCAATCATCTTCGCGCGTTGCTGGATCATAGGCCAAAAATAAGTTTCTCTCCATAAACTCCGCTGTTGAGTTCTTGCATCATTAGCTATCCCTTTCTCAATATGGTTGATAACGCTTGTATAATCGCTCTCCTCTCTGAATTCACCTGTTAGCTCAGTTGGTTCAGAAATCATATCCAGCAATTCCTTCTCTGCCAGGTCTCTTATATCTAGATGCGCGATTGTATTTTCTGTGGCCTTCTTTAATCGCTCCGTGTATTGTTGCAAGTTTCTTTCTGAGGCAATCTGTGCCGGGAGAGCTATATTCATCTGTTGCCGATCCACGGCAATGCGCTCTAACTCATGCTTCTCATGGTTTTGTAGTCTTTTCTGCTCAATGTCAAGGGTCGGCCTGGCTGTCTGACGGTTATATCTGACACAATTTATGGAGATACTGGACAAGATCTTCGAGTAATCTGTGGAGGTGCTCGTAGCATGTAAGTAGTCTAGTACACCTGGAACATAGGAATTGGGTATACGATTAGTATCGTCAGCATTGTCGAGCGCTTTCATTACATCTTTTAATCGATGGCCTGACTCATCGAGGATTGCGCGCTTCGCCAAAGGAGTCTATGCAGCTGTGCTCGGAAGATTGTTATTTGTATTATGCGTCTCGAGAGCAGAGTTTGCTTGTAAGGCTTTTGCAAACTGAGTTGTACAAGGCTCAGCATCTGATGGGAACTGGAGTGTGGGCAAGGACTTGGAGCGGCTGAATTGGTTCGAAGAGCAATTTTGATGGCCGTTCTCGTCCTCCGCACTTCGCAGCATGTTAGGAGCTACTACTGCTCCATCTACATGTTCCACCTCGAGAGCCGGTTGAGAAAAATATCTCTCTAGTATATCCATTCCGTCATCGTAATCGAGTGCGTGTATATAATTTTCCTTATCTTGGTCGACGAGTTCTTTGTCGGCTTGCAATACCATTTCGTCATGGGACTGGCAATGTACGTTGTTCGCGAGAGCCTCTGAAGCAGTGGATTCTTTAGAGGAGAAAACCGCGGAGTTAGTGCTCAGGAAGTCGTCGGTGGCACACTCGCTACTAATGCAATCTTCAACAGTACACTCGGTAGAGATAAGCTTACTTGTGGTAATACTGCCACCTTTAAGCTCAGAGGCCAAGGGCTTTCGTCTCTTGAATCTGCGTCCTTCGTTGGTTGCCCTCTGCATAGTAAAGTAAGATCTTTTCCGTGGATAGGATGCCAGACGTTTAGAGGCACGATGGACTGGAGGTTCTTTGTTCCTTATGGATGGGAGGCTGAGGAGAGGAGTCCTAGGAGACACGAAATCAACGGGACATGATGTAAGACCTGCTTCTCCATTCTTCTCGACACAATGTTTTTGAACAATTGTAGCTTTAGCAAACGCTTAGAAAGTCGAACCTGCGCACTTACTGACTTGACCCAGACGAAATATTAACTCAGGCAGATCTTCTTCTGCAACTTCAGGCATATGAAGGATACGCAGCATTTCACGCACACTTAGTGCCAGCTGCTCAGTGACTTTGTTGGCCATTGTCTTCTCCGTAGCATATACGTTGCTTCAAAACAGTTGTGGTATGGATTGTTCTGAGGAAAGCGATAGAACCTAAATAATCTTCGGTTGGTGAAATCATGATTACTAAGCATTGTCTGAATCGTCAGACAATCGATCAGAACACATTTTAACTAGTATACCATCAAAACTTCAATAAATATTGGCATCTTACAGTACTGTACCTACATACCTAAAAATAACTTATCTGCCTACTGTACCTTATCCCACTGTACATCGCTCTCAGTCTTAGAAAGGAAAGTTAATAGATGTGAATTCGCAAAGCTTCTTCAGGTACTGAAATAATAAGTTAATGCTTAAATTAGAAATAAAAGTGCAATGTGTATTATAAATAGAGCCCTCAAGTGCGAGTAGGCATCGAAAACTAGGTAGCTTCCAGGTACGTGCTAGGTGGGACAGCGGCAATTAAGAGCACCACCGCCGCAACCATCGTGAGATTTTTGCCGGCTTTTTCCTACTTGAGACCAGCATATTGCTATCTGTGTACCTCTTAATATCAATGTACTTAGGGAAAATGTTACTCACAGAAATGTATGTACCTATCTTTTAGTCTGTACCTAAAAAAAAAGGTACCTCTTTTATATGTGGTACTTTCGAGTTTGTTGGTACAATTGTGAAAAGCTACCTTACTATAATAGTGTACCCACCTAGGTATTTTCAAGAAACTAACCAATTATTGTAAGATTTCAGAAACCAGTGGTTTCCGAATTTCCTCTTTGATTTGTTATAGGATTTTTATCTAAAGTCAAACAAAAAACGCCTTTGATACAAATATCCTCCACAAATCTAATCTTATCTTTTCTTAACATCGCAACCATATAAATCTGTCGGTTCACCAAATCACCGGTAGCACAGTGCTATCCTTTCCAACAAACCCTCTTACAACGATATCAGATTTATACAGTGTTCGAATCACAGGTCGATTTTTTCTTAATTTGAGCTTCAATATCCTTCGAAAGTAAATTTATTGGAAGCGGATACGACAATCGCTATCATTTTGTTAATATCATTGGAGTTTTAAAGCAACCAGTGACTTACAATCTCATCTTTGGTAGGTGGCCATGATTCAAGATCAGTAGAAGTATAAGTGATATACTGGCCAGTTTTGCGGATACGTAAAATCAACGCTACATCCACTTCACAAAATCGTGATATCTCATATGCTTTGTTAAGCAGAGTGACTTTTCGCCTGTTTAATCGTTCGGATCTTCGCTTTGGTTGATCGATCATGATGAAAAGGATGATAAGAAATGATAATTCAGACGTTTGATGTACTTTGAAAAACATATTAAAAATTTACTGTCGGTAGAATTATATAAGAAAAACTGTGGTACTGAAATCGGTATCCAGAAAACCAAAATCTAGAGAGTTGATCCTGGAATCGAGAAACCGTATCCCACACCCCGCATTTCCTCTATCCCTTTCCCTCGAGCTACAACACAATACACGAATTCCGTGTTTCGATACCACAATAAAGTACAACTAGAAGACTTCAACTGGAAGATTTCGACTGATATAATTCTATCAAACTAAATTACACCAGATTTCCTAGATTTAGTAAGCACGTAGAAATCTTATAGTTAGTAGATATCTTACAGTAGAAATCTATTATTACAAACCCCCACCTGTACCCCGCACTCGCATTCTTCCACAATAATCGACTTTCGTATTTCGGTACACAGTGATGGCTGTAATTTGCACTAAAATATTTCTACTGGTACTGTACAAAGTTTGCTCCTAATAGGTCCGGTTTCCGAAAGGCTTGTAGCACTAGATTGCTACCAGTAGAAATCTATCGAAAGAAGTCTACCATATATACTGTATCACGTGAGGATCAATAGCGTAGGCCCATTTCCTTAGGGACATCGAGAGCACCGCGTCGCAGTGGGCCGTGAGCCTAAGAAATATCTTCGGCGCTCTTGTGGGCCAAGGTATGATACGTATCCCCAAAGAGCACTCCGCCCAGAACGAAGATCCTTACGTACTCCGGCAGAAGATATGCCATATTGTGAGAGACAAGACTTGTGAAGGACATATAGCCAACTGCCACCGGCTTCGCGATTATAGTGCATACGCCGGTACAGGCTGCCTTAATTATGACACGCAGCCAGGACATTGCCACGACTATCAGCTCGGCCATAATTGAACAACAAGAGAAATGGGCCATATTCATCGTAGGCCCCGTAACCAAGACAATCCGCACGCTGGACAACCTCGTCGATCCAGTTGCAGGCGGCCTGCTACAGACAGAGCTTCGAGCCGTCTCGGACGAGCTGCCCGTACGCTGCACGGCTTGGACCCGCTTGTTACGAATGCTTGTCTTCGGAGTCACGTGGAAATGGTCGGATCACGGGATACTAGTAGTCGGCGGCTAATAGTATTATCGTAGGTTTATTGTTGAAACAGTCACACAGGGAATCGATCGTAATAGTAGGTAACAAGTAGTAACTGAAAGTTGGACACAAATCTCCTATCTACTAAGGAAATCCTATCTGGCCGATTCCCAACCGGGCTCCGTCTCTTTGGACGGCCCATCACCTTTCAATGAGTGGGACAAGGAGGTAAACAACGCGCAAAACGATGAGCCCGCGCGTACTCTTTACACGACTACCTAAGAGACCGTCTTTCCCACGACCCCTACTTGGCCCCCTACTCGCCGCACGCTCTGGACATGGAGACTCTGCGGCGTACCATGAGTACTTCCCCTATGAGGACGCAGAACTTCAGTGCTGCTGTGGGAAGCTCAAGACTCCAGATCACTTTGCTGCTTGTACTGCGGCTGTTACGCGGTTCAATCGCTTTACGCCTGCCAATTACCTTGACCCTGTGAGATGGGCCCTAGGTACGGACGAGGGAGCTTTGACCTTTGCTAGGTGGAGTGCCAAAGCCTGCCCTTCGGTCTGAGGGTCAACTTTTTTTTTGTTTTTTTTCTTCTTATACAGTATTACTTCTTTATATCACTCTCGTTTCTAGTACTACCATACTTATTCAGCGGATAAAGAGATATCTTATTCAGCTAATATACCTTTCAGGAACAATCTTTTATTTATCTCTATTCTATATAGGAATAATCTAATTAGATGATAAGAAAATATGAATAGATCTTATTTAAGAGTAGTTTTTTTTAATAAGCTTCTCTTTTATTATCTTTTAGATGATTGACCTTTTTCTAAAAATAGTCTTTCTCCAAGAATGAATCTTTCTTTAGGGACTAGTCTCCCTTCATTTTCAAAATATATCATATTAGTCTCTTTCTGCGTACTAGTCTTTCTCTACGTACTAGTCTCTTTCTGCGTACTAGTCTTTCTCTACGTACTAGTCTCCCTCTGCGTACTAGTCTCTTTCTGTATACTAGTCTCCCTCCGCGTACTGGTCTCTCCCTACGTATTAGTCTTTTCAAAATATTTCTCTATCTGTGTACTAGTCTCTTTCTACGTACTAGTCTCTTTCTACGTACTAGTCTCTTCTACGTACTAGTCTTTCCCTACGTACTAGTCTTTCTCTACGTACTAGTCTTTCTCTACGTACTAGTCTTTCTCTACGTACTAGTCTTTCTCTACGTACTAGTCTTTCTCTACGTACTAGTCTTTCTCTACGTACTAGTCTTTCTCTACGTACTAGTCTCCCTCTACGTACTAGTCTCCCTCTGCGTACTAGTCTCTTTCTGTATACTAGTCTCTCTCTGCGTATTAGTCTTTTCAAAATATTTCTCTTTCTGTGTACTAGTCTCCCTCCGCGTACTAGTCTTCCTCTGCGTACTGGTCTCCCTCCGCGTACCAGTCTCATTCTGTGTACTAGTCTCCCTCCGCGTACCAGTCTCTTTCTGCGTACTAGTCTCCCTCCGTATACTGGTCTCCCTGCGCGTACTAGTCTCTCTCCGCGTATTAGTCTTTTCAAATAATTTCTTTTTCTGTATACTAGTCTCTCTCTATTTACTGGTCTACTAGGAAGATTAATCTCATTTCAAGGATTAGTCTTTCCCTGAGAATTGGTCTTTCCTTGAGGACTAATCTTTTTTCAAGAACTACCCTTTCTTTTAAGAATAATCTTTCTTGATGGACAAGTCTTTACTGGAGAACTGGTCTTTTCTTGACTTCTTCATCATGCGATATATTTCTACTATCTTCCTTGGTATGAAATGACCTATGCTTACCCGGGTCCTACAACCCACTGATAGAACGATGGTGTCAAAAATAGTATATGTTGGGCCTTTTCGATGAAATGTACTAAGTAAGGAAGGACATCTCTCTGAGTGTGCATTCTAGATGCGGACACTAGCGGAGTCAAACTTATGGCTGAGGCTGTTTAAGATATCGATTAAACTTGCTAAATGAGGCAGTTTTATTATGTAATTCAGCGAGCATGTAACTAGAGTCGGAAAACGGTTCACTGCCTGCTTATGGCTGTCGACTGTGCGTAAGAAACACCTATTCAAGACTTCATCTTCAGCACAGTGATAGTATCAATTCTTGGCGTGTTATAAAATAAGATATCCCTGGTATCATTGTATTGTACAGTTTTCCCCAGACCCTTTATGCCCCAAAAACAAAAGATCCAAATTCCCTCTACCTCTCCAAAAAAACGCCTCATAATGCTAACACCCAGTGGCTTCGTCTATGCATTTACCTGTTCCTCCTTCCCCAGACAGTCGATTGCCGTGTTGAATGCCTTGATCATCCCATCGTACATTATACTATGGTCGTGGAATGTGCCGGTAAAGATCGCTCCGTCTCTGATTGGAAAAAGAACATGTCGGAGCTCGCGAGCCAACGGTTTGAGGTTCTCGAACTTCGGCGCAAACTCCACGATAATGTTCTCAAATCTATTTTTGTCCATGTGGCCATGCTTCGTATTCGCAATTTCTGTATATGTTCCAGTATACCAACCTCGCAGTAGATTGGTCTTCAATCTTATCAGCTTATTAAGTTTTGGTCTACCAGTACCTTCGTAGCCATATCGGACGCACATCCATAAGAAAACGTAAAAAAATGACTCGAGGTCGTGCCGGTACGTGTGACCGTTGCCTTCAAGAACCTCGATCGCCATAAACTGCATTGTGCCAGTCCGGTGACGAGCCCCACTTGGTATACTGTCCAGCTCCTTTGCCAAGTCCAAGTCAATTAGTCTTCCTTTCGGGTCACCTTCAGCAGGGAGCTCGGTGATGATGATATTATTTTCGGAGATATCCCGATGTAGAATCTTTCCATCCTCTAGTAGTGACCTATGGCCTCGGATAGCATCGCGTAGCACCTCTAAAAGCTCTCTAACTGAATGATATTCGCGGAGAGGTCGTCCAGCCGGTGAAGTTACCAAACAGTAGTTCACTCGGTTGTCATACGTCTCACTTTCGCAATCTGTGAAACTGTCGACTCCGGCTTCTTGAATACAGTCGACGTTATTCCGCTGCCACTCATTCCGGCAGTGGGCCAGACTGTCAACTACCGTTTCTTGAATGCTGTGAGCGCCGATTGCGTCTAGCTCGCCTTCTTTAATGCGCACATTTGTCCCGCTGGCATAACTACCGTCGGATTTAGATCTCTTCAGTCTGCTCCCCGGATCAAGTCTTTCATTTCTTTTTCTTTTCTGTCCAGAGAAAGATGTACTTGCATCAATTCCTAGGCCCATCAAGCGGTTCGCACTACTCCCTGATCTCCCTCTGAGACTTGATTTAGAGTACGCCCGACTGGATTCCGGACTGCCGTCGACCCAAGAAGCTTTGCTCGATAGCCTTCGTGGCCTTCCGAATTTCATGTCTCGTCGGAAATGCGAAATAGTGTCCGGGTCGCCGTCAATAACAATCTGCTCATGATTGAACCACGTAGCAATGCCTGTAACCCCCCTCTCTTTGGCCAGCTTCAATAGTTCTCCCTCACGCTGCCTTTTATCAGACGGCCAAGCAAACTTGACCATATACTCCCATTCTGTGGAGTCGCTCCTCCTTCCTCGATAACACGTTGTTCCACGGCACACTATCGCTTTTGTCGAGGCGATTGGCTTGTCCTCCAAAGAAATTTTCACATCTCGTGCTATGATATACTTGCCGTTGCCATCATGCTTAACGAATGTATTCAACCCCAACTCGGTGTCCGTCATCAATGCATACCCAGCAATAACCCTAATGAATCGCTCAGGCTCTTTGTGTATATCGAACTTTTCAGAGTTGTACGAGCCAGATCTGTCGAACACCCAGAGTCGCATCATGCTTCTGCAGATCGTAAAACCAGGGACGAATCGCCGCTCCGGTTGACTTCCGAATACCTCATGCGCATACCCTGCCAATTGTACTAATGTTTTTGTAGAGCCATCCTCATCGGGATTTTGTTTGTGTTCCCCAATGATAAGTACATTTGACCAGTCGTGCTTGCCATGTAGTAGGACAGCATCGGCGGGAGTGAGAAAAATGTCAAGCTTGCGATCAGCCTCCGAGCCCCTCAACACTTTGTTCGCCGATGTGTAATACCTACGGCCCAATCCGCTGAGAATAGTGTCCTGGAATTTCGTGAACCACTCAAAAAATGGACCTTGAAGTGAAGGCTCTGGCCACCCGCTCCAACGGCCTTCTGCATATTGGGCCCTCGACTCTTCGTAGATATCCCTTGTGTTATTTATCCAGGACTTCCCCTTGAAGTATCGTTCGTAGAAGCCTCCGACATCATAGTAGACTCGCCCGGTAAGCTCCTCGAGTATTCGCTGATCAACTTCGTCGTGTGTTTGTTCAACCCCCCTCTGAGAAGCGGAGCTAGATCGAAGCGGCGTGTCGAAAACGGCTTTCTCGAAGGCAGTCGGTGGCGTTACTCGTTTCGGGCTGGTGGTTAAGATCAGGTTGAACACAGTATGCCATATCTCCACGTCAGGCGCATTATTAACAACCAGCTCCACCAAAGGGATTATTGACTTAATGTCGAAATCCCTGGAGCCAACTTTAGCTCCAAGGCTGAATAGATCTGCACGTAGACCAGTTTTGCGATCGATCGGCGAACATAGGATACGAGCGGCCGGGCAGGTCTGCAAGGCCACGATAAGATCAAGGACCAGGTCTTATATATATATTAGCAAGATAATTAGTTGCTGGATAGTGATGCTAACCCGAGGCAGATTCTGTGGAAAAGATATCCTCAATAGCACGAGATAATTCAACGAAACTTAGACGTACTTGAGATGATTCAAACTGGCGACGGAAAGCAACTAATCCTTCTTTGATAGGATGACTGTTGATTATCTCTGCTTCTTCGGTAGCGTCCATAATAGAGTAGGTATATCATGAAGTATAGTAGAAATGTCGGAAGGAGGGCAGCACGATCTCAAAGCATGAAGGGAGAATTGAAGACGCGATAAGAAAGGGCGAGGAAATAAATTGATTGATTGATTGATTCAATTTATCCGGGCAATGCCCGTTCTAGTAGCCTCAAGGCCGTTATCCAGGCTTATATAAGACTGGGTCTTCCGCCACACTAGGTGCAGAAATTAATTGCGCAGAGGCCATCAATATTAAACTCAGTGTATTTACAGGACGATTATTTTATATTCTACCATACAGAGCTTCTAACTCTTGCTCCTTCAAGCTCAACTAATTTTTTTATACGCCAAGGCATCTCTCTGATCCTTTTCGAATTTGTACGATCGTTATTCGGTCTCATTCTCGCTCAATTGCTGCTTTGAATTCCGCAACTGTTATCCATCTCCCCACCACGCAAACGTTGCTTTATTAAACACCTTCCAGTGCTGATGATCAGGCCTGGACACAGTTATGCAATTGCTACCCCAACCTCCCCTCCAAACCACCGGCCTTTGCAGAGATACCGTCTTCCCTCTCCAGGTTACCTCCGATCATACAAAATGCCATCTAGCTTGTGGGGATCCAAAAGCAGGCACCGCCCTCCCTATCCCCCACCAAACCCATTGTATACCATCATAAGTGAATCCTCCTGCTCTGCTACCAAGGCGTGTATAGATCGAAGTTGGGAAGTTGATAATTCGTCTAGTGCAGTGGTAGGTCTCATACTACTCAACGCATAAAGGCTGTTCGCACAGATCGAGAGTGGTGAATCCTATATCGATACTCCAGATGGCTCCTCTTTTGGGAAGAGATGACTTCGTAGTTATTGTTGAAGATGATGGTATTATCCTCTGTTTTGTGATAATTGTAGTGTTGCAGAGTACGCAATCCGATGAGGCGATCGTCGCAAAGAAAAACCGAGATCTGGCCTTTACCATCAGCTAACCACAGCAAAAATCCATCGCGATCGGGCTTCTCTCCCCCTTTCAATTTACCAGACTCCATCAAACGACTCAAACTTAGCTCTGCAGACTCTCAAAAGAGAGTTGAAGGTTCATAGAATGCGCTACATTGATATTGAGTCTTCGTCTTCCAGCGAGAGTATCTGGCATGGTCAATTGATGCCTCCATTTCGAAGGCAGCTATTTTTTTGGGCGTGGCTGATAGCTGCGCCATTACGGCTACTGACAGAACAATTCTTCGGGGGCTTGGGTGATTGATTATGGTCTTGCGGTTGTTCCCTTTCTTCTTTTCTTCTACCCACATATATATCTTTAGCGATATGCAGGCACTTTGTATATGACCAGAATCGTGAGTGCGCTCTGTGCGCAAGTACCCAAGCTTCGCATCGACCCATATGCTAAATATTTATCGCAACCTTGTTGGAATGTATTCCGATATACAATTTGATGTAAGTTCTACTCTTTGAACTTCGATTTCGGTATTTCATTCAAGGTTAAAAGATGGCCAGTCCAAAGATATGTATATAGTTCGACGTGGCTTATGTATGTCAGATTCGACTCTGCCTAAAAGGCGTAAAACTCAGCCTTGTTGATTTAAAGGTCAACGATATATTCTATCATTTGAAGACGACGAATCTCTCATTCTTTACTTCTTTGTGTAGTACTGCGAGCAAATTAATATCACGATGAGCTTTGGCTTCAGTATAGGCGACTTTATTGCAGTGATTGAGCTTGTCAAAAAGATACGGAAGGAATTTGTTGATGCACCGAGTCAATTCAAGGATGTTTTCGACGAGTAGGTTGTTTTAACTATATTCTGAAATATACTGACTCTTCAAATTATACAGAGTTAGAAGGCTCTCCATCGTGCTACAAGATATCGAGGTTATACTACCTGAACCAAACCTCTATACCCAGCAGAGTGCAGAATTGAAGGAAATCACCGATGGCTGTGTTAGGGTTCTCGAAAACCTACAACGAACACTAAACAAATATGGCGAATTGAGGTCGGACCCTAAACTCCATGCTTTTTCCCCTTTTTGGTAACGCAACGTTCCGTTCCCATGCATGCATACAACTCGCCTCAGCTCAATCCCATTCACTCCTTGTCCTCCCACCAATAAACCCCCCGGAGCACCTTCCAACACCATTCCGCCAATGGATCATGCGCCTCCTTGAGATCACGTATCCAATCCAACATAAGCAGAATCGACTGCTCCACGTCGCGCTGATAACGCTCCCCGCAGAGATTCTCGACGATGTATTTTAGCATAGCGTTGTGTTTGGTAAGATGCATAACGAGGAGAATGCCAAGGAAGTTTTGCGACCAGCAGAAGAGGTAGGGAATGAGGCGTTTGCGGCGGGAGGGTGGGGAGAGAAGGAGCGGCCAGAGGAGACAGGCCTAGAGGTTTTGTCAGTCTGATCGGGATCGAGAGATGGTATATAGAAAGAGAGGCAACAAGAAAAAGAAATACATACACGCAGACATTCAGCCACGCTCTCCGCATCCTCCTGCGTCGTCTGTTCTGGGAAATGCAACGCCTTATACAAGAACGGTCTGTGAACCATGTATTTGGCATAATAGTACCTAGTTCTCAACAACGCAACCTGGATATCATATATATAGGGGTAGAGTGCCGGTTCGGTGTCGGTATCCGGGGTGAAGAGAGGTAGCCGAGATTGCTGAGGTGAATGTAGAGAGTTCAATGAAGGGTCCAATGCATGTTGTGGTGGCGGCGAAGGATGTGTTGAGAGAGTAGGAGACGGCGCAGTTGGTCCGGTCGTGGAAAAACTTGACCCAGGAATGGTGGGGCTAGGAAAACTGGTGGGTTCGTCTTCGGACCATTGCAGATCGCGAGGGAGGAGCTGCCGCCATTGTGTTAGTTGCGAGCCGAGCTGACGGAAGTAGTTGCTGGTTGATGGGCCAAAGTCATCGGCAGAGCCGCTTTGTGTGTCGCTGGTCGACTGAGATACTATTCAGAATGGAAGATACTCATTAGTTGATTTTCCCGAAATTGTCAAGGTGTTTTGGCAAAGAGGGAACCCTCACAGTCACGGATGTTCGTGTGTATGTTGGCACAAATTCTGCGTAGAGCAAGTTCGGATGCGTAATGCATTTGCCAGTGCGACTGCTGATTTGCTCTATGATCGGCATCGCAGAACGGCGTATTGAATGTCGGTAAACCGACCCGGTTCTCGAGTAACAGGAGCGTGCTCAGTGGTAAATCAAGTTCTAAGTGCAGACTCCTGCGTTTGTTTTAGCCATGCCGAACCTCTCGACATATCTGTCCATGTGAGTACTTACGTTTCCTGTATCGCGCAATGCCAGTACGCACGTTTAATCAGATCTCCCTTCGCAGTACTCCAGTCAATTTCATTACTAGGATATATGTGAATATAGATATTTCGACGATAATAAGTTGGAACATGGAGATGCTCTTACCACGTGATCAAGACATGGCACGCTGATGATGCCGAAACCATTAGCCTCCAAAAATCCTTGTTTGATCATTAGTTGCTCGACATCAACGACTTTGGACTTCTAATCTTTACCACGTGGCGAGAACAGCATTGGTTGTAGAGCCTATATGTGTTAGCAAATGTGATCCGTTTCCCCTATGACTGGTTCATATGCTGGATGGCATACGCAGCTAATGAAAATATCTGAATATTCTCAAGATCGCACCCAGTCATTACAAATCCAATCTGTTTTCTAGCTTCATTGTAGAGCGAGATTCCTGGTGGTCTATCTGGCACACCACCACCTCTAATCCCGCTGGGTTGACCACTGCTAGTTTCCATAGGAGCACTATAGCTACTTTTAAGAGCCAGTTCTCCAAGAGCAAAGACAAGCAACGTGATGACGGATTCCTTATCCCCATCAAATCCTTCAGCGTATACCTTGTTAAGATTCTCCGAGAAAAAGTTTTGGCGATCCAGGAACGGATAAAGGAGGTTGAAAGTGTCAAAGTAAGCGTCAGCGAGTCGATTCATCACTTCCCGGGTCAATGCCGGATAAGTTATCCGCATTCCTCCTGCCACCCCTGTAGCTTGTGACTGTATGCCGACAAAGGCCTTTTGGCTTAGACCTTCATGTAGAGATAACGCTGGTTGACCACGTTGCATCCGTACTAGAAACGATGATCCTTCCTTTTCGAAGTGTTTCAAGTCGTCCGCGACGGCGGGATCGGCTTGTAGCAAGATTTCTTGTATGGCCGGCCAGTGTAAGAGCTTGTGAGTTGCGGTCGAGTGACGATATTCGTGAGTTTTCGGCAGATTGTTAGGAGGGCTGGGGGAGCGCGTAGTGTGTACAGAAGAAAAAGGGCTTCGATAATCGACTTCGCCGCTTGCACCGAACGAAGGCTGACTAGAAGGAGACTGTTGCGGAGGCCCAAACCCAGATTGAGGCGGTCGGGACGAAATTCGGTCGACTTTAACTTCCACACTCTTCAGGCGGTCTAGGATCTCGGTCAAAGTTTTGTCTTTCCTGGGAGGGAACTTAGTCGTGGAGATCTCGCAATGGTAGCAATTTCATCAAGTCACTGAGGCGAAAGCAGATGCCTCTGGAGCAATGTTGTTCGTACTTACTTCGTCGGCTGTGGTTCCCTGTAAGTACACCGGATGTCTAATCGCTGGCAGAGCCCGCATGGTCGTTGCTCATCACATCTCTGCTTCCTTTGTCGACACGTCTCACAAGCCTTCACGAGGGATCATCAGTCCTAACTGGGCAGTACAACCAAGCAAACGTTTGATGTATATATCGCAGAGGTCCCAAGACACTGGACAGCCGGACAACCTCCTCAGAAGTCCCCCGACGGAGATTAACTAACCTGAGTAGCAATCGCGCCTCGTTCCTTTCTAGATGCCTGTGGTCCAGAGCTAGTACTGACACTAGACCCTGCATCCAAGTCCATAGTTGAACCACCTAATGTCTGTCAGAATGGAAGTGCTTTGCAATGTTTTGGGATGAAAGATATATTGGTTTGGAGGTCGAATAGGGGTTTGAATCGACTCAGTAAGATCTCAATGTTGGCCGAATTGTGGGATACACCGACGTCATAAGGAAGGTAAGGTGCCAATAAATACTCTGATAAGTACGATGACGGGTTGATTACACACCAATC
This sequence comes from Rutstroemia sp. NJR-2017a BVV2, assembly GCA_002946415.1. Lineage (NCBI taxonomy): Eukaryota > Fungi > Ascomycota > Leotiomycetes > Helotiales > Rutstroemiaceae > Rutstroemia > Rutstroemia sp. NJR-2017a BVV2. The sequence goes on from NJPS01000071.1 coordinate 65,133, forward strand.
CGGACATCAAATAACTATCGGCGCGGTCAGGTACAGCTGACAGGGGCATCCAGTGAAAAACGAACTTCTTGGTGGTCGCGATACGCAAGGCAACGATGATTTCCTCTCGGATGCGTGATGATATAAAGTTCCGGATATTTGGTGACGGGAGGATCGATTGCATAACAAAACAAAAATTGAATTCGAATTGCGATTACGGAATTGTTGGAAGGCGTTGAATGGGACCCAAGGGGGTTTTGATATGTTCCAAAAAGAATTTCAAGGGCATACCTCTCCGGTTCACATAATTAGTGAGGAGGAATGATCTGGTGATCACGACGGAGGCATCTCCGTCTCCGCGATTAGAGGACCTTTTGGGAGGTCTAGAAGTCGAACTTCGATTATCAGATTGAACTACTACCTCGGTGTAGTACAGAAGATCCTTACAGTAGTATAAGTTTTCCTTACAAAAGGCGTTCACAATTCGGGTGGCCATTTGGTATAGAGCATAGCGAGAATGGTCGGGTGAGGAAGAATTTCGTTGATACGAGCTCACAGCAGCTCCTGAAACAGGCCAGTCAAATTCTTGAATTCCTAAGAAAGAAGCAAGAACTTGTAAGATCTTCGCAGGTGTGGGGTTTTGATCTTTTTTGTGCGACACGAGGACGTGTGTTGTGCTTAGGTAAGGTATCGGAGCTTAGAAATCCCGCTTCTTAATTTAACTTCACTAGTATTTGTAAGTCTATATTATACAAGAGGTCCATCAGAAATGCTTAGCCCAATTCATTTCTGCCGGACTGTGTGATCAGAATCTAGAATAGTCTTTCCTTCTCTGATGCTTACTGATGGCATAAACCCACTCATTCATAAAAAAATACAGTAACTACTATCACAATATAATTAAGCTATAACGTGATGTACCCAAAAGTGGGACATGCCAGGATATGGGTCACTAATCCCTCTCCATTCTCTATTCTATACGTTTATCAACCACACAATGGATCGACAGCTTTAAATCGTTCTCAGGTGCTTATCATGCCTTGGAGTCCTGTATATCCATCATTTGGCGTCCAATCGTTCAGAATGTTAAGAAGCTCATTAAGCCGGACTGGTTTGGTTAGAAACAGATTTATACCGCTGGAGAACGCCTCTTGTTGCGCGGTAGCCGATGCCAGACCCGTCAAGGCGATAATCACAGTAGGCCGCTGGCCACGGTCCCGCTCCAAGGCTCGCATTCCTCGGGCCGACTCCATCCCATTCATAACCGGCATCGTAATGTCTGCTTCCAGGTTAGCATGTTTCGATGCTCGGAGGCACGATTTTTCTTGCCCATTAACACGATGTCATAGTGCTGCTGCGAGTTTTGAAATGCCCGTAGAGCCAAGAGGCCATTTATCGCAGTGTCGTATTGGAAGTTGTGCTTCTTCACGAAGGCTTCGAGAAGCTGTACGAGCATTAATAGTGGGTCAGTGATAACGAATGCAACAGCCGTCGTACTTTTAAGTTAATCTTGTTATCCTCGACCAAAAGTAGCACAGGTTTCAGCGTATCGGTCTTTCTAGAATCTGCGGTGGATATTGCAGATCCGTCAAGGCTCGAGGCGATCACCGGAGATAAAACATTGGTTGGGAAATATTCATCTTGTAAGTATTGCCACTGTGGATGCGATGATCGTGGTGAGAGTGCAAATAAACGCTGCAGAGAATCTGGTGGTCCGAGTGGCATCGGGAGAGGAGAGGTGTGAGAAATCCGGTCAGTACCTAACTGTGAAGCTTTACCTAAACAAAAAGCGAAGGCTTTGGCAAGCTTATGAGGGCCGCATCTAAGCATGCCAAATTAGCAGCGCTCAAATTAAAATACAGAGACCTGGAGGTTAAGCCACTCAAGCAAATTTTGGTATCTCACGGTTTTGAGACAAAGTATACACGTCCAGCATCCTTACGTTGAGTGCCCTGATTTTTCCTCCGCGAGTACTCGCGATATATAGATGCATTGGAGCAGAGCACAATTTTCAAAGCTCCACCGAATGAATCACAGAGGGCAGGCGTTCTTTGTTTCAAGTTATTAGCGCTACTGGCCTATATAGATTTAAGGTGGATTTGAGACTCATTTGTAATGTAGATATCGGGTGGTGAGACTTTCCATGACGCTGATGCTGCGACTTTCATGTCAAACCAAACAGCAGCCATGTTCTGGAGGGACGACCGGAGAGATGGCAGAGGCTCTGTTTCGACATCAAGGGTATTTATTGCGCGTGTTTTGGACACACTTGAGTACGTGTCGAATCCCACGAGACCTAGGGTTAGTCCGCTTGTACAATGCCTCGCGGCTGAAATCATTTTTTCATACTTGACGTCCAAAGGTAGCGGCGGACGAAGTGGTGATTGAGTCAAAATGAAAGATACCTTCACTTCGGTGCCAACGCCCTGTTCGCTCTTGACGTCGATGGAACCTCCGAGCGAGCGCACAATTCGTAGCACAATGCTTAGTCCGAGCCCCGATCCTGGATTCATGGAACTCTCCTGCGTGAAGGGCGTGAACAAATGACTCTGCAAGAACTCTTGGGATATTCCTCGACCAGAATCGCTGACAGCGATCGTGATGACGGATTGGTGAGACTGAGAAGATGTCGGCTTGATGTCATTGGACTGAAGGGAGACCTTGACCCAGCCAACATCGGTATACTTCAAAGCATTGCCGAAAAGGTTCATTAAAATTCTTCTCAAAGCCCCGGCTTGTGTGTTGAAAACCCAATTGGATCTCCAGCCAATGTCCATAATAACATCAATCCGCTCGTTCTCCGCTACAACCTGCTTCGTAGCTATGTTAGTGTCCACTCTGCTTCTCTCCAGGCTATCCGAAGGGAAACCTTTTGCCTCGTCCGCTACGACCAGTGACGATTTCACTTGAAATTCATGGCCTGCGTGCGCGGAATCGATGACTTCCTCAGCCATCATGCTAAGGTCAATATCGACGTTTAATCCCGTTGTCCCTGACGGCAACCCGTCGCTAAAGAGTCCTTGGATATTTCCCTTTTTCTTTTCGGACCTGGTGAAGTTATTGATTTTCGCAAAGTCCAGTACATGCTGGATTGTGTCCAGAAGAGTCCTTCCACACTTCTCAATAGTGTCAATCATACTGCTCTGAAATAAGTCCACGGCTGTATCCTGTAGAAACTCCACCGAGGCAAGGATGCCGTGAAGAGGAGTGCGGAGTTCATGACTGATAGAAGAGATAAAGTCCGACTTGGCTTGATCTGCTGCGACCACATCGAGACGAGCAACATCTGCCATGATGCTATTCCCAAAAGCGTCAAGATAGTTTAAGTCCTCAGTACGCGTTAGCACCCGCGATGATTGGGTCGTCCATGCAAAACTGCCCGCAAACCACCTCTCCCGATGAGAATCCCACAACGGAGAAAATACAACATGGTGTGCCTCTGGGAGCATTCGACGAATGGCCTTCGCTTCTGCCTGTTTGACACTAATCCTTTGGTTTCGGCTCAGTATAATGTTCTCGGAGGATTTGGATCTGTCTTCTGCGACATCCCCAGTTTGAAGGGTGCTTGTCATACTCGGGATGAGTGAACCTTCCTCACACAGGTCGAATAGTTGTCCGCGGGGGTACTTCTGGAGAAGGCTCTGGAGAAAGGTTTCCGTAACAGGAATATAACTCTCACAAGCCTTATCTCCTCCCAAGATAGAATTTTCTGCAGTAGAGAGGCCTAGTATCTCACAGGGCTTTTGCTTTTCATCGCGTTCTTCAATTAATTTCTTCCCTGACAGCTGGCTTGAATCGGTGTCGTCAACGCTCAATTCTGATGTCTCGGTATCCCCGGTAGAAGTCTTCAAGCCCCCCTTTCCTGAAATGATAGACTCCTGACTTTGTTCCCCCACGCTTTCCGACAGGTCAAGTCTTCGGTGCGACTTGGCCGTGTGTCCCCCAAAGGTACCGATACTGGCATCTAAGAAAATGGTCCCATCAACCTCGATGCATTCCTGGATGATGTTACTGGCACGTGAGAACATATCTTTGAGGTTTGCAGATAGCATGGTGTCTTGTAAGTTGGCCGTGAAATTTCTTATGTCCTGCTTGGGACCGGCTGGGCACTGATCACCTACGTTGGATGACTTTGTTGGCGCAAAAGCTTCCGACATGTTCGACGAGAGCCGATCTTGGCTCGAGGTGCTGGGGACTACAGAGGTCGGGTCAACATCCTTGTCTCTTGGATGTACCCGTCGCGATTCAGCCGTTCCGTAGCCTTTAGCATTAGTTTGAGTATCCACTGCTAGCTTCGGATAAGAACGAGGTAAAGGACTGCCTTGTGGCTCGGAATGCTCCAAGCCTTCAAGATTACTAGCGTTGATAGCAGAGATGTGCTCCGTGAGGGCTGGTGTGGGATCGGCGTCTGGTTTTAATTTGCTCTTCGTACTGTTTTGTGCTTCTGCCCTGTATTTGGAATCCTGCGGTCCCAATTCCTTGTTGTTTTTCAAATCGAGCCACCATTCATGCAGAGGGTTCCGTCCTCCAACAAAATCTCCAAGGCCTTTGACCATCTTCTCGTTGCGTTGGTGTGCCTCCTTCACCTTGACCATGTCCAAATGGGCCATAATGGTGATTGCCAGCTCGCCCAAGAAAGTTATATCAACCTCACTTAGTCCTCCTCGAGGCACGTCATCCATAACCGACAGCGTTCCGATATTGAAGCCCGATTCGGTACAGATCGGAATCGCGGCATAAAATCGCAGGGATGGGCGACTTAAGACGAAAGGGTGATGCTTGAACCTATCATCTCGACCAAGGTCATTGACAATCAAAGGCAATG
>NJPS01000072.1:0-160347 GCA_002946415.1 Rutstroemia sp. NJR-2017a BVV2
ACATATTATCAGATTTGATACCACTGGGGATATACTAGAATACCGGAATTTAGGATGGAATGTAGAATAATTGCCTGAGGACTTGCAGATTCGCTTCACAATTGCCTAGTTAGGAAGTTCAAATTCCTGGAAGGTCTGGAATGTATTACATTCCAGTATATTAGTATACGGCCAGTATTAGTGATATCGAATCTAATACGTATCACCAGGAATATATCCTCAATAATCCATACGTATCACTATAGTGGGGCGTATACAAAATACTGAAAATACTAGTCCCATCACTGCTACCAAGAAATCAGACAATCATGTTGAGTCCGCTCACGAACTTGTGATGCGAAATCAGAGTAGCTGCCGTGAGGAATGATGATCGTGATGGGAGGGTGGTTATTAAGGAGTTATTTGCAAATGTGTTCCGTTATCATACGGGTCATGATATACTATCTGACCCATCACTCCTAATGGCTCCACATCTTGACGGAGTCTTCGGTGAAAGGGCGACTGCGCGATTGTGTGAAGCAAGTGTAGAATCAACACGCACTGTTCAAGAAAAGATCGAGCGTCATAGTGGTGAAGATTGTACTCGCTACAGTCGTTTCAGAAGCAATTGACTACGAAGGTTCGCGGCCCGAAGTCAGCGGCATCCGTAGCGACCAAATACCTGTGGTAGGTCTTATCAAGCCATTCGAGGACGTGAGACGTGAGACCGAGTCATTTGGAAGCTGGTAAGCCCACTTCTTGCGGAGGTCCTGTTGCTGATCATCCCGCTGTCTTGAAGACCAAAGCGAGCCATTCTCCCGGGACTATTTCGCGAACTTCATTTTGCCAATTGGACGTGGTGGTTTGGATGTTACTGACTAGCTGTAGTAGAACGAGATCCTACCAGGTACCCAATCTCATGAGCGCGGCCGAGTTCCTGAGATAGTCTCGGCATGAACAAGAACGCCGAATAGGTGACCGAGCATCCATAACCTCGAGCTCGTGAGCTGGCATCAATGATCTGTAAATACGCAAGTTTTGCCTGCCATAACCGATCATAATGCGCAAGATGCTCGTTATGAACTCCGTTCGTAGAAAAGGGATGTTAGCCACTAACGTGGAACATTTCATTGCCGCAGGATAATGAGCTCAGGTGGCATTTGCAAGGCGATTTAGTCGTGAAAGGTACGAGTAGCAGTGGTTAAAGAAATGTCCATTTTGAACCGCACCCTTGCAAGGCCCCGTGCTTTGATTGGCTAGTCTGGGACAGCCCTGCACTAGCGTTTCTGGAGCTCGAGCCTTATCAACAAACCAGCGCGTCTGCATCCGAACGTTTCCTTGTTCTCCAAGCCTTGTCAGCATCGACAATGAGAAGATATACTACTGTATCTATATAGATACAATGATGATGATTTCTGCAAATTTTCGCCTTCATCACTTCGCCATCACATATCGCTGAACTCGAATCTTACTGTTCGAGAACATTAAATCATGACAATCCTCGAAGAATTCCTCGAATCGATCCTAAAATTTCTCCGATCAAAGGACTCTGTCAATTTACAACTATGGCTGCGAGTGGAACCGCCTCTTCCAGATCAATATTTCAAGCTCAGCCAAGAGTTGAAAACATCCTTCAAAGATAGCAATGTGCTGGAACGTGAAATAGCGAAATTGCTTCCCGATGATCCCAATGCCAGTTACGAAGATGGGAATGTTTGGCCAGGCTTTTTGGCCTTTATGAAAGACTACTTGGAGTTTTGGAGAGATGTAGATTTTGAAGATTTGTTGGAGACCCATTCTCAACTGACAAGCTTGGCTAGGTAAGCCGGTTATCACCATGAGTCGCTACCAATTGAACTAACAGAATGCGTTGCAGTACTTGTCTCGCAGCTTTATCCAATCCTACTTATGGAATAATAATACTCCCGACCGCGATCCAACTGTCTACCGCACTCGCGAAGCTTGCTATGACTCTTGACAAACGACCGGACCTCACAAGAAGATTACGGAGAGTTGCAGATGTCGACGCAGGCGAAACCAGGAAGACGCTGGTAGAAGGGACCGCAGAGACAATCCAACGAGCTTTTACCGTTTGTTTGACCGAAAGAACTGCCAACAGGAACGGTGTTGGATCAGATGGACGACCAGAGGGAAAGAAAGTTGGCATATACTCTTTTGCCAATCTGGCTCTCAAGCTTTTCTTCCAAGTATGGCGACTCGATTATTGCTGCCTCGAATGATTATGCTGAGTGGTGAAATAGTGCCGGAAAACACGACTAGCGAATCAATTGATCACCAACATCACTCAACACTCCCCACCTCTAGAGCTTTACCCAGCTAGCCAGAGAGTGACATATCTATACTATCTAGGCCGCTACTTCTTTTCGAACACACACTACTATCTTGCGCAACGTAGTCTCCAGGCCGCGTACGATCAATGCCATGCTCAGTGTATCAACCAACGACGCCTGATTCTCATATATCTAACTTCTTCAAATTTGATCTTGGGCAGATTCCCATCCCGCCCTTTTATGTCCCGTCCAGAAGCCTCAGGTGTGATCGAGAAGTTCGTACCTATCGTAAAGGCTATCAAACTAGGCAACATTGTTGCATTCAAGCATGCTCTAGGCCCCGAGGGTGGAAATGAACAATGGTTCTTCAAGAAAGGCATCCTCCTCCCCCTACTCTACCGTTGTGAAGTTTATGTGTGGAGGTCTCTCGCAAGGCGCGTCCTCAATTTGACATACTCGTGGCCATTCGATGCAAATTCTAAAAAGGCGCCTACACTCAACCTTAGCGACTTAGTCGTTGCGGCTCAGTATTGCCAAAAGGTTCTTGAGGGGTGGGACAGGCCTCTGGATACGACAAAAGCGATGCAGTCAGGGCGGACGCATACGAACGCTATGTTTATTACCGCGCCAGACCTTGTTAAACCTTCAGGTGGCTTAAAAAACGTCTCAACACATCAGGGGACCATTTGGGGTAGCAAGTTACCCGATGTTTCGGATATTGAAAGTATCGTAGCTAGCTTAGTGCAGCAGGGATTGTTGAGAGGTTTCATTAGTCACACGCAAGGAAAATTTGCCATTCTAGGAGCCAAACAAAGAGGAGGACCACTTAATGCAGGATTCCCGAGCATTTGGGAAGTTATTCGGGATAGATCTGAGAAGGAAGGACTTGGAGCAGATGTACCAGGCTGGGTTACTGGTGACAGCAGCAGTAGTGTTGTAAGTGGAGGAGTATTCAATTTAACGGGAATCGCTAGGCCGGCAGGATCTGGTTGAGTAAATACACAAGTCACGATTTTCCGTCGGAAGACATTCGTCCCATATGCTCGAATGCTACACGGTCCCGCGGGTGTTGTCCGCCGGATCAAATTATGGAAGCACTGCTGTTCATATGAAGGACGAACGACATAGCTACACCAGCGTACTCCCGAACGAAAGAAGACAAGCCACACATGGTTGTGTTACTACGAATTTGGATAAATGTATTCTACAAGATCATGTCTGGACAAAAGACCCTTTCGCCTCCAATGTAGCATCTGAAAAACACCGAGGACCAGCTCAGGCTTAATCACATTTAATTCTTCCAATTCAGACATACACATACCCACCTCGTTGTTCCTCTTCTCGGCCAAACTCCCTTTGAACCATGATAGCTAGTCGCGTCCTGTTTATTTCATCATAATCACCAAGAGGCTGGAACCCTTGGGCTTCGATACTCGACTGAAGTTGTTGGTGCTGCATTTGAATGACGCTTCCATCCTCTGCTGGACCTTGATTATTCGGCAACGGCACTCGTACTTGTCCTATGCCTGCACGACTCTTGAACCCCTGTATGATCCTTGAATTGGCGATAAGTTCAAGCAAAGGACGGCACATAAGTAGACATGCACAGATGAGATAACAACCTGGCTCCAACAACGTCCAAACCAGGAGCTCCGGTGCTATAAATGTGCGATCTTCAGTGTCGTTTATCTTGATGAATATCGAGAATCGCAGAATGGATGTTATCAGACCACTGTATTGTCACTGAGTTAACAGGATTATCTTGGGTGGTCTAAGTTTGGAAAACTCACAAACCTCCTATCAGAAATTCAAATGTCAACCCTACTTTCAGTCGCATAGGTATATGTAACTTCCAAATCACCGGGATCGGTACAGCAAGCATTCCTATGTCTGTAAGAATGATCGGAAGGGCAACCCATGATTGGAAAGCATTTGCATTGATACACTTTGGATTCTTGTTCTCAAGATCCCATATCGACGAAACTGGCCAGCATTGAAAGATCGCGATGGGTTCAAGAATTAGGACATATGCCCCTACGGCGACCATGAGGCAGTGTATGAATATCCGACTCGTTCTGGCGACAAATAGACGACGGTACAAGACTAGGATGGCAAGTCGAGGTGAGCTGACCGCAAGTAGGTCGATGATATCCATTGCGTACTGATTCTTGAGCCAGCGTACTAACGTATCTGGTTTGTTCCGTTCGAGGTACAGGTAATGATGCCCGACTCCTGCATTTTTGACACCATCTAGAGCCAATATTAGCCTCCCCCGTCGGATTATCAAGTAGCGAGTGACACCGGCGACGATTAGGGACTGGTAGGCACCTATGTTGAACCGAAAGAGAAATTTGAATCATACCGATTGAGAGCGCAGCTAGACCGAAATTCAGCAGTAAGGATGTAACAACGAGTATATCATCTAGTCCCCACGGCGCCTTGCTCAACCAGCGCGAAATATATCGCAGAGAGACACATATTACCTGTATTCCTAGGAATACACTCGTGAAGACCAACGCGACGTTCCCAGAAAAAATCGAATCATTAACATCGGCCGAGGCATCTTCGGTGAGGTCAGGAATATTTACGGTCATGATACCTTACAGCTGAAGACCAAATAACAATGACCGATCCGTCTAATATAAGTCAGGACAACAGTCAGACCTCTCGGCGACGAGAATAGTACCCGCGAGGCACCTTGAAGTATAAACCATCATCGCCCCCAGTAGTGAATAATTAGTAGACAAGTGCAAAAGGCACACCACTCCATGAAGGCTTCATGTATTTGTACAACACGAAATGCATGGGATGAACAACAAGTGTTGTGAACACAATTCTTTAAATAGATGTTTGATTGGTACCGGACCAACAGTTGATTTGGCGACGAGGCGGTTCGGTTCAGATGTGTATAGCAATGCACCATCGTATCATGCGCTTAGTTGTGATCTTCACTTTCGCCTTCCAGCACGCATTGGGAGTGGTGGCAATTATCCAAACTATGCGATTCCCAACACAACACACCCTCGTGGTCGTGGAGAGGCGCAAAAGAGACCCCACCACATACCCCGCCACAGTCCGGAAGAATGGATGAATGGGGGCTGTGTCTGTCGGCAGTCATTGCCCTATGAAACTCCACTATGCCGGTAGGACGATGCTGTTGTTCATAGTACAGTGCAGGGTGAAACCGAGTACTTACTTACCTATTCGCTGATAGGCTTTGCGAAATGCACACAACCACCTAGCTTTGCTGCGCCATTTTTTCATTCCTTTGAACTATTGTACATTACACCAGGTGCTAGCAAATACTGGTTTCACTGTGCTGTGATGTATGCACGCACCACGACTCGTGTGTAGGTCAACCGCGGCGCAGCCGCATCAATACGAGTCTTCCAAGATGTACGCTGGTGTGTGTTGTATTTGGTAGTGGTGGTGGTGGTGATGGTGGGGTGTTCGGTATAATGTAACGCTGGGTGCAAGTGCGCGGCTGCGTTGTCACATGTACCTGGTTTGGGGGCAATTGCGTATGGAAGATTTGAGTCTGGACTAGTTACGGCTCCTTCCAATGGGAGAACGGGTTTTTGGTAGTTAATATGGTGTAGCTACTTACTGGCGATGAATACATGGACAATGTGCTTCAAAGCTTGTTATTTTATTCTGGCGTCCCCTTTTGACGAACCACGGTTGGGGAGATATCCAATAGCCGCAGGATATATTATCATGTGAAGTAATGCTCTTCGGTTTACTATCAGTTGCGCGCTACATGGCATCTGGGACATTGAGAAGCTATATGATGGTGAACTTGAGAGAAACCAAAACTACTTTGAATATTGTTTGTTAGGATCGCCTTGTTAATGATTGGAGGAAGAATGAGTTTCACAAACTCAGTATATCATCATTGCCAACCACTGTCCGTCTACGAAACACATATCGATCGTGCTCGTAAACACATTATCCCAAATCTTGGGGAACGTTTGGAGTTATTTCAGCAGGCTTAATCTTTACTCGGATGTGACGATGAACGTGAAATGCCGTGGTTAATTGCATTTAGTATGTTGGCATGACGGGTGGAGTGTCTATTTCACCTGGTGCCTTGGTGCTCAGAAGAAAGGACAAGTCTAATGTATGATAGGTTGATATTGCTAGCTAGTAAATGCGATATGTATCTATTACATGTCCCTCGACCCTTTGCAGATATTTGATGATGTTTGCTGGTACTGTAAATGTCATTCCAGTTTGCCTTCGTCTGTGTCTCTTGTTTACTCCTGATTCCCTAGGGTTCCCAAAGCTGTAACCAAGTTCAAGCTGTCTTGTACCGTTATAATATCTAACTCTATAGCAATGCCTATGCAAATAATCATGAGAAGTCTCCGTAGGATCGATAGTTATCGGGATCTGGTTACTACTCAGAAATCTTGCTTTTTGGACTTTGAAAGCAGCAGTATTCATCGACGTTGGGTGTAAAGGGACTGTATTTCACCCAGCTGTTACTACTTTCATGTTTTGAGGAATCCCAGTACTTAATATAGATCTCTGAAAACTCAGAGCCATCGAAACTAAAATCGAAACCAGTGTCGTCAAAGTTGGCTACCCATGCTCCTGGTATGTTGCGCTCCGGGCTCTCAGCCATGTCCCAGAATTGTTGAACCGCCTGATATCGGTTATATTCGTTATACCAGTAGCGATGTACAAGTTTGAATTCCCAATCTTCGGGAGTTGGGCCATAGGTAAAAGATAATATCCTCCAATTTTGGTAGGTCTCTTGATCGAACGGCCTTTCCATATAATCAGTTAGAAGTATATGTAACTCCTTTCCTCCGTATTCTACCAAATCTACACCTGTTTCGTATAATATTTCGAGCCAGACTCGTGCCACTGGAGGAAGGGTTGAAACAATGCAGCAGCTACAGCCATTGCAGAACTGCGTGCAAGTATCCAGAATAATCGTTTTCAAAATACTCGATCCATGTATCCAGCCTTCGTTGTGGATGTCAGATCTCAATGTAATGAGCCGGAGTACAAATTCCATCTGAGCTGAGATTCCAGGGCAGAAAAGTGACCCGCCAGCCTCGAAATTAGATTTACCAATTTTAGACAAACAGGTTTTAGAGAATTGTCCTGGCGGTGTCTTCACTTTCAACTTCCGACAAACGCTAAATGCTAGGTCGAGAGCAGATATTCGAAGTAGATTAGCACCTGTATAACCCGTCCCTAAAGTCACTCGTTTATCTAGCTCTTCCTCTCCCAGAATCAGCTCTAGAATATTTTTAACAGTGCCACTGCAATCTGGCTTATACGAAATATTCGTCGTCAGAATAAATCTCATAACTACTTCGAGTGGTAGATGCCTCCAATATGTGCTGGTCAAACGCAGCAAGAAAAGAAGGTCATCAATGTCTCCACGGAACGTCCACCTAAATTCCAAAGAAAACTCATCCGACACCGACAGTAGTCGTCGTAGAATATTGTTTCTTCCGTCCGTTCTCACAGAGGACCTAATAATGTTTGGGTTACAAACATTATAAATCGACGACCTGAGTTCTAAATTAGAGGACGGGCTGCTGATAATGTTTTAAATTACATACCCCAGACGAGAATCATCGATATCCGCGCCTTCTTCAAGTAGGAGGCTACAAATTGAATCTCTCAGTTCAAATGCGGCATACTATTCATAATGAGTAATTTCACAATCGAACAAGAAGAGAAGAATTAATACATCTAACAATGTAGTACCAAACGCGTTTCTGTCAAAAGGTGTAGCCCTTTTACTTGCAAGCAGTTCTCGAACTCCATCCACATCTCCCCTGCGGATGCAACGCAACACAGGTGATTCAAATTCAATTGTATAGTATTGTCGAAATACATGTTTCCACCCCGAAGGTATCTCATGCACAGCAAAATCCCAAGTACGACTGGTGCGCGAGAACCATAATGGCATTCTTATCTTCGATTGAAAATATGGCTTCTCGGTCTTCCTTCCGGATCTGCTTCTCTTCGCAATAATTGCTGTTTTATCATCTTCCGGAGCTTGGAAATGTGTTTGTGCTGTATGTATTTTGGTTGATATGCGAAGCGGCGCAATTTGGACGGAGGACTGCGCAACCACAGCTTTCAGTTCCTGGAATCCCTGTTGCATTTCTTGTTGTAGTAGTAATTGCATATCGAGTGTGTTCGTCTTGATGGTATCAATCTGTACTGCATGATAGCTGGCCTGTTGAGCTTCCGTGCAAGTCTGCCGACAGAGTAGAAGTATATACTGTGCACTGCTCAGCCGATCTTGGAGCTTCTTGATAGTTTCCTTTTTCAGGACAACTTTGGCGCTGCCGAATCTGCGACGTTTATCCACGACGCTATTGAGATCTTGCACCAATTTTTCCAGTACCACCACGCCTTCACGACAAAGCTTCATGCATTGCGATGCAGCCACTGGTGCAATGGGTGCTGGATCGGTGTCATACTTGCGAATATCTTCGAGGACTAACTTCAAAGTGTTGAGCTCCTTGAGCGTATATTGTATATCATCGGGTGCTTCTTTTACGGCGTCCCAGAATTCTTTCGCTTTTTTGATGCCGTCCAACAGAGTAATCCCAAACGAGGCTATACCCATGACACTGGCGATCGCTTCGACTCCCGACATAATGTTCCAAGCAAATAGGGGTAAATAAAACGCACGATTGAATGAATTAGAGAGTATAAAATATGCCTTTAGGAGCAGATGATAAATGTATGCAATGAGAACAGATGAAAATGAGGAGATGAGAAGCGCGGGGAGACTGAAGTATTGAGGGGAAACTATGCTCAGCCTCACTGATGCTGTGCGACAACGCACCATTGCGACTTCACGCCAACCCTCTCCAACCATAATTCCTACCACCACTCTGAAGATCTAAAGTTCTGCGGCACAGCCTTGAAGTGCTTCAGTACAGAAGACTACATCACTATTCTCCGAGAAACAGTCCAGTACGCACTCTCTCGCCTATGTGCGCTTACACTTCGTTGCTCGAGTTAGAAACTTTAAATGACCGCGGCGCCGGTATAACAGGCATGTTAGCAACTCGACCTTCCACCTATCTTCCACATCTAAGATCGCCGTTTCGTCTACTACTCCACATGAACTACTATTTCTCATAGCATAGTTCCCTCCCGTTGACTACATGCTGTACTTTCTATCTTCCCATCCTCCTACTCTAAGTACAATGTTAAGCACCTATCATCAAGCCAGATCTAACTCCGCGTAACAAAGCCGTAGACCCAACCACCAACACAGACTCACCATCTCGCCGGATGAGAAGAGATATTGACATATTGTAAATAATCATTCATTATCTATAATGATCTATCCTTAGAATACATATATATTTACACATTTCCTCCTCCCATCTCCATCTCCATCTCCATCCCCACCGCCCAACCCCACACCTACCCCAGCCTCCCATCCGGCGCCTCAAAATCCCCCACCTCCCTCATCTTCTTCTCCACAACCAACCTATCAAACGCCCACTGCTTAGCCTTTTTTTCCTTCTTCCGCACCTGCTTCTTCTTTTCCAGCTCCAGCCTATACCACTCCCTAATCCGCACTTTATTCCACCCGCCCTCCATCCTGACATACTCCCCCCTCTGCAGATGCGCCTCCAGCATCTCTTTCTTTTTCTGTCTCCGATACATTTTATTTTTATTTTTCATCTTCAACTGCTCAACCTCCTTGCTTGCTGGCATACGACGGATTATAATTTTATTCTTGTCCTTCTCACCATCGCTACGCTCAGCTAGCCCGACAAGCGCTCTCATCATGTCGTTGTGGTAGTGCGTTTTGCTGTCGTAGTTGGTCCAGTTCAAGTTCAGTGGTTGGCGATCCGTTGATACTTTCCTGACTGAAGCGAGCAGGTCCCGCACCAATTTCGCATCTGCGTGCGTGGTCTGTTGCTTTGAGCTTTTCTCAGCATCTTCATTTTGTCGTTCCCCTGTTCGGAACCATGCAAGCGATTTCTCATGAGTGGCAGACTGGGGACTGCGTGGTTCGAGAGTGAATCTTGAGCTCGACTCGGGGCTGTTGCTTGCATAGTGCTTGGATGGTTCCAATATGGACGCCTTCCTCCCGCCGTCCGTTTTCTGTGCCTCAGTAGTAGTCTCAGGCTGCTTTCCTTCGTTTTCCTCATTATCCTTTGGCGTCACCTCCTCGGCCTTAGAAGTACTTGTGGGGAAGATATACTCTAACAGCGTATTCGATCGACGACCAGAAGACGGAGTTCGCGCATCCTTCAATGGTAGGTTCCCATTACTGTTGTCGATCGACATGTTCATAGAGAAATAAGGAGTTTCAGAATTGATGACTGCTCTTTCAAGGCGCTTAGTACGAACGGGGCTGGGTTGTGGCTGTTTATGAGCCAGCGACAATCGTGCAGAATGGTGAAACTGCTGTGCAGCAAGATGATAGCGTATCTTCTTGAAGCTATCGGCTGGTATGCTACTGAACCTGCCAAGATGAGATTTGCTTGAGCCAGAAGATAGTGACCTGTTGTGGGAAGCCGTCTTCGCTTCCCCCTCATAATCCATTGTACTCTTGAGCACGGACCTCAGTAATTTTCGGGGGAAACCCGCTTTCAATGTATTGATGTTTTGCTGTTCATTTTCTTCTGGGTGTTGTTCTCGTCCCAGAGCACTGTACCCACCGCTGGCTGTGTGGCTAGCTTCAATTGGAGACTCGGAACGATCATGATGAGAATGAGTGAGAGCCTCCATGGCCATCCGAGTCGGCGAAAGAGGCTGGAAACTGTCTTTTCCCAGCTTCTGCGGATCTACACTCACCCCCAGATCCTCCATTACCCCATCCCTAAAAATAGCAGTTTTGCCCGTGAAAAGAGATATCCAATCGGACGTCTCTACCTTAATCCGCCTAAGCTCCCGTCTCCATTGTTCTACTGATTCCTGGTTTTGTTGTTCTAGGGCCTCAAGGAGAGTCAAAGTACGAGGTTTGGACACTGGCTCAGGATCAAGTCCATCCATGGAACCTTCCAACTTCTTATTGTCTTCCCTCATTTGCGCTGAGTCCGAAAATGAACCTGATCCGCCGTTCGTTATATTTGCCTTTATCCCCTCGAAATGTATGATAGACCTAGGAGCGCGTTCTTCATCGTTTTCTTCCGCCACGCGTCCGGTCTCGTCTTCTCTTTCAACCTTATCTATATCCTCAACCTCTTGTTCTCGTATAGCAGAAATAGACGATTCGTTTAACCGACTCTTCGTCCTCAAATGTTGTCCCTGTGAGGAGTTTTCCGCTATATTCTTGATAATATTCTTAACCTGCTTTTGCTGTTGCAGTATCTGCTCCATTCCTTTCTTCATGTCTTCCCACTCCTTTTTCATCTCGACTCTCATCTCTTCCCACTTCTTTTTCATCTCAACTCTCATCTCTTCCCACTCCTTTTTCATCTCGAATCTCATCTCAACTCTCTCTTTCTCCCATTTTACCATTTCCTGTCTTGGCTCCTCCAGGACTGTCTTGATCTTAGTTTCCATCGCCTTCGTATCAACTCTATCTTTTTCCCATTTTACCCTTTCCTGCCCTAGCTCCTCTAGGTCTCTCTTGATCATGGTTTCTATCGTCCTCACCTCATCGCCGCCAATGCCATTTGGTATGTTCTCACCCAATGTAACAGAACCGCTATCGATGCTCAAGCTCACGGCATCACTCTTTTCTTTCTGATGAACCTCTGGAATTAAACTTTTATCGGAACCTCTGGCCTTAGTTATGGTCGTACTCCACTTTCCGTTCCAAAAGTTGTTGGCTGGAAACTTCTTCTCAGCCCACCGCCCAAAATCCGTCGGCGTGGTCACCGTTTCAAGACTCTCCTTATCCACAGAACTCGCGGTGGGGCCTTCCTTTCCAAGCTCCTCCTCCGCCTCGCCCTCAATCTCGTTTTTCCCCTTCGTCTGGCTCTCCAAGTTTGTCCCGTCCCTTTGCTCTTCCGTTATCAAATCTTGCGTCAGCGATGTAACTTTTGCCGAATCTTGTTGCTTCTGCAGTTCCACAGCCTTCGGAACCATATCCGGCAACTGGTCGAACTCCGACGTCTCCATCAACCCCGAGAATGGCGCCTCACTCGGATCATCATAGCTCTCAGGAAGATTCCTATGCAGGTAATGATTGTAATCTGTTTCTTCGTACATACTATAATTTAGGAGACGGAGATCATAATGCGCCGGATCTTCCAAATCATACCCCTTCCGATCGATTTGCGTCTTCTCTACAAAGTGTTTCCACATCTGCGGACCCGAATTTAGCCAGGGATCAGGCTCAAAGCCAATTCTCTTGCAAACTTTGAGAAAACTGGGTTCATCAAGGCGCAGACACCACCCATCAAGCGCGGTGGAGCGTGCCCAATTTTCTTTATATAACACTAAGGGGCACTGAAATTCGCGATAGGATAATGCACAGATCGTGGTCAATTCGAGATATGAATGCTCGAGGGTCCACCCTCTGGCACTTGGGCCTCTTTCAAGGTAGACTGTTTCGAGCAATTTGTCAAGACTTGATGGAGGAGAATGAGTTTTGCTCCAATGTAGAGGTCCGCGTACTTGAATAAACCCTCTGAACCACTCATCCCCGAATTGTGCCGCACGCGGGTGTCTTTCCAAACCGCTCTGTCCATCAGCAGATTGCTTTCTGTACGTTCGAAGTGGTAAAACGCCAAGAGTCCCCCTAGAAGTTCCCTCTATATTCACGGCCATGACCAAGAAGGGTCGATCAAAGAATTCCTCGCCTAGAGGATATGTTTTTGTTCGACGCATCGATTGTAGTGCTACTTCATCTACTTGCGGAAGCCATAGTATGCACCCTGGTGCTATATCCCACAACGGCACATATTCCCGTGTACCAGGTTGCCGTCGTTTATATCGTTCTTCATAGTAGGGAGTGAATATTTCCCGCCAAGCTTTCCATTTATGCCATTGCGCATGTACATCGTGGAGATTCGGAGCGTGCTTATATATCCCCTCGTTCACCAAAGCAGACGGATTCGGCGGAACAACCGTACGACTGATTGTTGGACGGTGCTCATATATCCCCTCGTTAACCAAAGCAGACGTCTTCGGTGGAACAACCGTACCAGTGAGTGTCGAACTGTAACGTATACGAGATATACGAGGAAGACTTGGTAGTTTGCCTCGCCCTGGCAATCTCCACAATCTGCTGTTATACATAAAGAGGGGGAATGCGACCGAACTCGTAAGAAGAGTTAAGGTGCTCTCGCGTCCGTAGCTCGATGCCGATGTTTTCGTCCGCCGGTGTCTGGGACAGCGTCAGCTAGCAGATGATCCAATCTTACAAAATGACTTTACCATGAGAATTCCCGGCATTGCATAGTTGGGGGTGGTGGTTTCGTGAAATTGCGCCAACAGGAGAGCGGGAAGAGTAAATTTGTCGCGGTGTTGAAAATCCGGGGAAGCATTCCGCGAAATGGTGGCGGATTATGTAAGCTGGTCTGTGAGCGAGGTCCCCTACCCAGACCCCTACCACGCTCATAGATTTCAGCAGGCCTGAACCACAATACCGCCTCACAGCCAACCTTTGATGAACTCGAGTGTTGAGTCAAGGATCTACAGCATGCATCATACTCTATAGAGACTTCGTTTGACGCAGTATTTTTATATACAATATACGAGTACCCGATATATTTTTTGTAGTCCCGTTTCTCAACTTTCTGTCGAGCCGACGCGATTGGGGAGACCGCTCTCCGCATTGCATAGGTTTCTAACAGTCTCGACCCAGGTGTTGCCCAGAAACTTGCTCCATATTGTATCAAAATAATCCAAAAGGATGTGCCGCTTTGGAGTGATGTAGAAGTCATTTCACTTTTCATGGGCGGCAAGAATGATTCTATGTAAGAATGTTGCTCTTACTCTTTGCCATTCTTACTTTACACGTACTTGGGCTGCAGGGGGAATTGCCATTTAATGTACCCTGATATGGCTCTAATGTCGAGAGAGATCATCTACTGCTGGACGTTGGACCACGAGGGTTATACAGTGGCTTCTACAGGTGGAACAAGCGTCGAAGGGCTATCAGAGAGCACCGAAAGGAGGTTACCCAGCAGTGTTGATTGTGGAAAAAGCTAGTCGCCTCAATGGTCTCGGCTTTCTTGTCGGCACAGTGCAATAATCAGCTACTCGACACGAAGAAGAGCCTAGGACTGCGCACCATGACAAGCGAAGACCAAGTTACGGTATCTTGGAATACTCGCCAGCACGGTGGAGACAGTATCAGGCGCGATAAGCAGCTGCGCAATACATCATTCGGGAAGAAAAGGGGGAGGCATTGCTTTCTGGCGACTTCACATAGCAACACGTCAGGTCCTGCGGAATCATTTTCTTCCTGATGGAGCAATGGGATGACGGTAATTCGGGACTGCAAGCCCTAGATGATGTGCCTCTATGAGCTTGAGAACTCGAGGGCAGATACCGAAGGTGAATATTGACGAGGTGGACGGCTTCTCTATCAAGACGTTCTATGAGGCGACGGAGGCTATGATTTAGGGGCGGGGAGGTTCAAGCTGAATTTTGATATGGCTTGGATTGCATGTATGATTCATAAGGTTTGTTACAGTAAGTAACGGGAAGGATTTAGTAGAGATTCAAGTAAGAATGCATCAGGGGCAGGAGTCTTTCATATCTTAATGTGCTTATCCATTTATTGCTACACGATATTCCACGAAGTAGTGAAGTTTGAGTAATCGCTCCTTCTTAACATATCACTCAAAGAGTAGTAAGACACTCATAGGAAATATCAGATAGTGAATCCAGGTTGAAAAGAAGTTTAATAGCGGAAAGTAATCTCACGACTCTGAGGAAGCATGTGGTGCTGGTATACTCATACCAAAATCCGATTTGAGATCCTTTTCAGCTCTCCCAACAATAAGCCTAAATAATTTTCAAAATAATCTTCAATTTATGTAAAAATTACCTTCTAAGCAGATCTATAGATAGTACCAACTAGATACTAACATCTCTGTTTTCTGATATTTGAGCCATTGAAGAATATGAAAGTAAGAATTTGGATATACTACGAACAAACTCTACTGTATGGCCCCCTACAAAAGGATGAAGCTTCGAAGAAGCGGCCGACATTGCACGGTCGGCACTAAAAGTAATTGCCGGCGGCCGCCGGTTTTGAACATTTCCAGTTATAAACGCCGAAAACTCGGTGACCATCTTCGGAGTCGAGGTACTCTACAGGTACAGATCTGTGCTCAAGCACTTAGTCGGTAAAGCACGCAGAAGAAGTAAGATGTGTTGTTCCCCGATCGAAGATCCCACCGAGTATGACCTCGAAGATTTCTCGTCATACTTCGTCTCAGGCCTGACAGTTCCGCCAAGATATATTATACCAGGGCGTCTGAATAGTCTAAAAACAGGAGATTCGCAGTATTTTATTCGCTTCAAGGTCCCTGTTTGGATAAAATAATACTAGTTTGCATAGAAATTTCTCGAAAGCTTGGCGTAACTGATACGCCGACTACCAAAGTATACTCTGTAAAGTGGGATATGGTGCGATGTCGTCGGAGAAAATCGGTCATCTGATGACAAAATCTGTTGAGGCTTGACGCGCGGTACGAAGAGAAACTATGGGGTTTCATATGTCGGCGGAGAGACTTGCGGGAAGGGTGGTTGTATTGGGAGATGATCTGATGTGATAGTGCGATGCTGTATTCCTGCCCAAGACCGCCGGCAGCTAGTCGGATGAAGGTATTGGTTGATCGTTACTCTTCTCCAAGGCGGTAGTATTATTCGATGATTGGGGAGAAATGTGAAGCATTAAATCGGGAAATATCATAATAAGTTTCAGGAAGTATTAACCCTGATGATACCGTTATCAACACAGGGAATATCATCCAAAGATGCCAGCATTCTATTCCGAGCTCCCTTTTTACCCCTTCATCTGTCTCGCCTGTGTCAGATTCACGTGTTGCGTAGGATTTGAGCTGGCAACGAAATAATACAGATGCAGGGTTGTCTTTTTGGTACAAGATATCATTTGTCTACTCGCACAGATGTCATTCACCTGCAGTTTGGAGGAGACTCAACCCTGCGTGACCTCGAATTGCTGCAATGCAATGCAATCCACAACCGCAAAGCTGCCCACGAGATATACTCAACGCCCCTGCTCCGTACCCTAATGCGCCGTACCCCAAAGTCGTCTTTCCCTCATGGTGATCCGAACCCTTCATGATCCAGAGTTGCGTACACTTATTGGTCAATCCGACCCAGCCATACAATATCAGACATTCGTTGGCAGAGTTCGGGAAATAGTCATTCCTTCTGCAGTATGCAGCACAGTTATCTCCACCTCCTAACTCGTACGGTGATAATTATCTCTGGCGGCTCCACTAGAAAACAACACAATTCAATGGTTGGTGAGTGGAGCTGGTGGAGGAGGGGTTCCCTTTCTTCTTCTGGCCTCGCTGGACCGTGCTTGTCTCTCTCAACCACTCGAGATCCGCATCACACTTACTTGCACACGACCGTCAATCACCACACACCACAACGCATGAATCGGCAACAACCTACGCTTCGGACCCTTGCTCTACTATACCATGTTGTGTTATACCTTATGAGAAGAAAAAGGTCAGAAAAAAACGACCGAATGTCATGTCGTGCTGTGCTGTGCTGTGTTGTGCTTACTAGGAATATGCTATGCTATAGCACAGAAGACTCAAGGAAGACATGGTCTGTAACGGTAAGTGAAATCGAATTGACACACGGTAGGATATATTCTCTATTGGTTTCTCCCAATCTGAGTTTGTCTCACATTTTCAATTTTCTTTCCTTCATGATCCGTTTCTCTATAAGTATTCACCGCATTGGTTGTGCGCATCTATCGATCCTCTCGTCGGTCGTTTGAATTGCTTCCCTGCATAAGGTCGGGCCATTGTCCACCTCATCGATGCCATTTAATCTACAACCCTCCAGCCCCGCCGTCGTGGCCGCGGAGCCCAACGTCCCAAGCAGAATGATGTCGACTTCGAGACCTCCTCTATCGCATCGAATACGAGCGAGTTTCGAAGCACGCAAATCGAACGAGAAGCTCACAAGTCCGAAACGGGCGAGTTTTGGCGCAACGGCAGATCCAGAACTGCTCCGACATGCGATTGAACAAGCTATTGGCGGCGATGCTTTCCAGGCATCGATCGCGTCGCATCTGGCGAATTTACTCAGACCGCAGATTAGGGAAGCGCTGGATACCATTGAACCGGTTGTGCAGGCGGTGTTGAAACATGAGAATTTGTGGAAGAAGACGAATGCGAGTGTGGAGAATATTCTGTTACGGCTGGATACGATTACGGAGGAGGCTGAACCAAGTCGGTTGAGGTTGAATGTGCGTGGTGCACTTACTTCCCATCCAGTGCAGAATAATACGCGGGGGGTCCCGGCAGATGCAACGACACTCAGCTCGGTTTCTGGCGATCAGCCGACCCCTATCCTTAATCGAAATATCACATATACAGTTGAGAAGCTGTCGGAAATCTCAGATTCAATGGATGACAATAATGAGAAGATTGGAAGAGTAATTGAAGGTATCACCGGAGTCAAGGATATATTGATATCCAACGAACCTTCCGATTCCATAAAGACGAACTCGGAGAAATCAGCAACAAACACGGCAGTGATACAAGCGCAACTGGATCAATTGCAGGATAATGTTAGTGTAATAATTACACGCATCGGCGCTGATCTCGGAACAAACGTCAAAGCCATCAACGAGCATCTCTCCGGAGAGCGGCCGGGCAGAGGAGCCAGTACAGAGCGTCTGGAGAAGATATCCTGGCAATTGGATACTCTAAGAGCAGATCTTGAATCGGGGGTAACATCTACTAACGATAATTTCAGCGCACTGAAAGATCAACTCACTAACCTGCAATCGGCACTCGACGCCCATGCAACTGTTTTAGGTGAAATCAAGACTGGGGATAGCAGCGCTGAAGTTTTAGCGGCTGTGAGGAAAGGAAATGAGTTACATGAGTCTCATGCTACCATCCTAGGAGAGTTGAAGGAGCGGAACATGCAACCAGAATCTCTATCCATCCCCACCACAGCAATCGGAAGGGAAGAGACAACAAAAGCATTAGAATCTATTGCGAATGATCTAGCGTCTATGAAAGAACATATCCATGCGGGGGTCATATCTACTACTAATCTAGGAACAAAGGTTGACGAGGTATTGACGTCGTTAGAGGAACAGAAGAGTGCAGACGCAAGCGCGGAGATTTTGGCAGAGGTAAAGAAGTCGAATGAGGCGCATGTAGCTCATGCGGTTGCGTTGGAGGGGATGCGAGCTTTACCTACGCCGCCGCCGGAGATTGAATCGGGAGCAGTTGTGGCGGATTTGAGTGGGTTAGAAGGGAAGGTAGATGTGTTAGTGGAACGGTTGGAGGAATGCAAGGGGGTTTTGGATGATTTGAATACGAGGGTTGGCGATGTGACGCCTCCGGCTCTTGATACTGGTGTGCTTGATGGTCATCTGAGTGAGATTAAGAGTATGCTTGAAGACCACTCCGCGAGCTTCGGTGAGATCAAGTCAAGAAATGTCGATTTGACGCCGTCGGCTGTGGATGCTGCGATGTTTGATAGCCACTTCGATTCTATCAAGGATAGACTTGATGCGCATGCTGTAAGCTTGGATGAGGTTAAAGCCAGGAGTGACGAGTCTATAGCTGCACCTGTCAGAAATGAAGCATTTGATGAACATCTCGGTTCAATCAAGAGTTTGCTGGAGGGACATAGTGCAGCTTTGGAAGATATCAGGGCGAAGAGCGTTGCGGGGGACTCAAAGAATGCGACGCTTGATAACAGCCTTTTCGAGGAACACCTCGGGGCGATTAAGAATATGCTTGAGATGCATGCAGCAAGTCTGAATGAAATCAAAGCCAATACCGCCTCATTTGGAACTACCCCCACACAAATTGATCCTGAGATCTTCAACCCTCACTTCGCATCTCTCACTTCACTCCTCGAATCCCACACCTCCGCTCTCGACGAACTGAAATCTCACGCTACTTCCACCTCAGCAGACCTCACATCAACCTTCAACGCCCACCTCGCCACCATTATCAATACCCTCGAATCACACACCTCAGCGCTAGAAGATGTCAAATCCAAATCCGTCGAAACCCGACCCCGAAGCGATAGCAACGGTTTCGAGTCATTTGAACCGCACATCACTGCTATCAAGAGCGCTCTCGACGCACACATGCTTGTACTCGATGAGCTAAAATCGCACACACTTAATAAACCCCCAAATCCCGATTTCGAACTCCTAACACCCCATCTCACATCCATCAAATCCCAACTCGACGAGCACAGCAGCACTCTATCTCAACTCTACTCACCAAACTCTGACAACATGCTAGAACCGCACCTGAAAGCAATCAGAAGCCTACTCGACAGACACAGCGTTCTGCTAAAGGAAATCAAAAACGCGGACGTGAGTGATGAGATCCTGACCGCGCTGCACGAGCTGGCGGCGAGTAATGGGGGGAAGCTGGATGAGATTAGGGAGGGGGATGTGAGTGAGGAGATACTGACTGCGCTGCATACTTGTAATGAGGCGCAGGAGAGACTGGGGGAGGGCCTGGTGGGATTGAGGGGGGAGTTGGGGAGTAGGAATGGGAGTCGGAGGGGGAGGGAAGGGTTTGAGGGGGAGGAGAGAGATGGAGGAGGGGTGGCGGAGGTGGAGAAAAAGGAGGGGGTGGTCGAGGAGGCGGAAAATGAAAGAGAGATGCTGGTGTTGGGTGAGAAAATCGATGGTATAATGCAAGTACTGGAAGGACAAAATGAGATGCTGGGACATATACGGGAAGTGGGCGAAAAAGGACTAGAAGTCTGTGTGGGGCATGCGGCGGTATTGGGCGAGATGCAAGATGCGATTGGGGTTTCTAACGGGGCGCATACTAAGCACTCGGCTGTGTTGGGGGAGATTAGAAATGTGACCACTGCCTCGAAAGATCTACAAGCTGCTCACGCCGAGGGTTTAAATGACATGAAGCACGCTGTTGAGATTTCAAAAGACTCTCACACAGCTGACTTCGGACATATCGAACAAGCCCTTGCATCATCTCACGAGTTCCATACCTCGCACGCTACTGCTCTTGCAGAAATCAAAGACGCGACAGTGGCGGCGAATGATACGCTTTCAGCTCATACGGCGCATATGGAGCAGATTAAGGAACAAACGACTGCTTCACATGGTTCGCTTTCGGCTCATACCGCGCATTTGGAAGAGATCAAAGAGCGGATGAAGAGCGTGGAGGAGGAGAGTGGAGGTAAACATAAGGAGATAAAGGGTGCATTGGCGGGTTTGGCTGTTGGTGGGGTTTTGGGCGCGGGGGTTGTGGCTGCGAGAAGAGGTGGGGGGGAGGGGGATTTGAGTGGAGAAGGAGTTGATGAAGTTGATGAAGTTGATGAAGCACATCTTCCTAGGGAAGAGTCAGTTGGGCCGAGTGTGGAGGATGCAGATATTGAGGAGGAAGCCCCGGTGTCGATGGAGAGGGAGGTTGAGGATGTATCATCAATTCCAGGGGATGAACCAATACCTAACGAAGCAGAGAAGCTTGCAGAGCAGAGTCCGCTTGCTCAAGAGGAGCCTGATTCTTCATCTCAGAAAGTAACACTCTCACACAAGGACGAAACCGCGCCGACAAGCAATCCTAACCCCGTACCCGAGGAAGAGGACCAAGAAAATCAAACCAGTCCGGTACAACAAGCCGAGGAAAACGCAGTAAGTAATCCCGATTGTCCCTGGTCTCAACTACGAGCTTCTAACTAATTATTTTCTAGGCCCCGGGAGCAGAAACGCCTCGAGATGAGCATGAACATGAAGAACATGAATTAGTCGTAGGCACACCTATTTCTTTGCATCAGATTACTAGATCTCAGTACCCGTCTGTGAGTGGGATTATGCTAAGTAGGGTGGGTGTGCAGGTGCGTGAGGAAGATGAAGTAGTGGAAGGAGGGGAGGAAAATCCGGCGGCGGTAAGTGGATGATTGGATTGGATTGAGGATGGGAAGGCGGGCATTTTTCGGACCTTGGCTAATCTGATGCGTTTCTTAGGTTGAATCAAGCGCAGAAGATGAGATTCCAGTGGGTCTAGACGAGAGTGGAATCGCTGAGAAGGAGGATGAGGAAGAAAAGGAAGAGCAAATTGTTGCTGAAGAGGAGGTCACTCCAACTCACCAGGAAGAGCTACGCGCTACAGAGAGGGGACAGGCTGTTAAGGAGGAAAATTTTGCCAAAGAAGCGTGAGTAGTTCTTTATATCTCCTTCCTTGAGTGCGTGACTAATTTACAGAATAAGTGAAACCGCACATATGCCCGCTATGGAAGAACCAGAGGAATTAGAGGAAGGCCCGGACGCCGAAGACAAAGCAGTAGAAAATGATCATTCTAAGGATACACAGGAGTCAGCAAATGACGGTCCCGCAACTGTGGAGAGCGGAGAGATCGAACCGGAAGCTCTTAAGGAGGAATCGCTAGTAGTCGAACCGGTAGAGTTATCGTCTCGAGAAGTTGAAGAGCCGGAATTGGTCGAGCCTGAAGATGCTGCTCTTTTGGAAGAGCCGGTACTGGGGACTGGCGAATCGGGTGAGCAAGAATTGGATGGACCTGAACCGGAAATTATCGAAGCACGAGAGACAGCTTCCACGGAATCTGAGGAACTCGGAAAGCTAGCACCAGCGGAGTCTGCGCAGGTTAGCCCGACTGAGCGTGATGATTTTGGAATCGAGGAAATTGCCGAACGAGAGCAAACTACGTCTGAGTTTGCCCCCATTGGAACCCAAGAGGTGAAATTTGAAGAGCCAATAGAGAGCAGTCCGGATCACGAAACACAGAACGAACTTCACGCCATGTCTTCCACTGAGCAAGAAGAGCCGGAAAAATCCGTTCCAGAAACAAGTCAAGAGAGGGATGTTAGCAAACTAGCAACAGCGCCATACGAAGATCCGGAAGATATCAAAGCACGTGAGGAGATTTCTGCACCAAATGAGGAGATGACGAGAATTATTGCTAGGGAAGAGATGGGTGCTGAGGCCGGGGAGGGAAGTCGTGAGGGTGAGGGTGAGGGGGAGGAAGATGGTTTTGGGGGTAGTACGCTGGCAGTTGACGAAACTAAATCGGAACTCGCCCCAGAGAGCGAACCCGGTGCGCAAAGCCAGCTCTCTTCAGATATCCAAGATATCTTACCAACTGCCACAACTACGGATAACGAGGCCATTCCAGCCACCGCAACTCTCACTCCCACTCAAGAATCTCCCACAAACGTCGATTTCGTCGGAAATGGAAGGGAAGAACTAGCCGATGAAGCCGCCTCGGTGGTAAGTGAGCCTGTCGTTGAGCATGTGGAAGTTGCCATGCCAGATGATTTCGAGACACAGGTTCATGGTGATGAAACAATGGCGGAGGAAGAATCGGGAAGTCTCGTGCAACCCAGTGAAAGTGTCGATGTAGATGTTACGGAGCCTGGGGTTCCTCAGACCCTGGAGTCAGATGACGATAACTCTACTCCGCAAGAGATATCTGTTCTTACACCAGAAGCCTATGATGCAGAGTATACTCACTCAGCTGAAGATGACAGCTTTGCACTAACCGAAGAAGAAAGTGTTCATCGCATCGATACTGAAATTGAAAGTGCTCAGGACGAGTGGGATAGGCAGCCGGAGACGGAGAGTGAGGACTTCGACTTTGAGGAGATGTCGGTGAATGACACGCCCATCGATACTAGCGCTATATCTCCGGATCATGGAGGATGGGAAGAGTTGACCAGAGGAGATATTATGTCTCGGACACGCCATGAGACTGGTGATTTTAGAGGAGAAGAGAATGATGAGGGCGAAGCAATTAAGGCTGCCACACCTCATCAGTTGGAATTCGCAAGCGAACCTCAATCATCAGACCAGGAAAACATTGACGACCTCCCTACATCCGACATCCTTGTGAAGAATTACGAACAGCCAGAGACTCTAATCGACGACCCAGGTCATGATGTAGTTGATACTTCTTCTATCAAGGATACTGCTCAATCTGCCCAGGAAAGTGCAACACCTACAGCTACACGTACAGACCACCTAGCTTCCCCCTCAATCATCACCACAAAACCATCGATTGAATTTCTACCACTTCATGCAGACGCGGATGCTGAAACTGGGTCAGAAAATCTAGGTATACCTACTGCTGCTGGGAAAGGCAGGAATGCTGTGGAAGAGGAACAGGACCTGGAAGGAGAAGGAGAAGGGAGTGTGATGAATGAAGAGCAGAAGGAAGGAGAAAGCAGTGAGGATAGCAGTCTGAGTAGTGGGGCGGTGACGCCGCTGGATGGGGTGTTTGATTTGGGTGGTGGTGGGGATGGGAATGGAGTTGGTGAAGGGGGCAGTGGGAGTGGAGGTGGGAGTGGGAGTAAGGGGAAGGGGAAGAAGAAGAAGAAATCGAAGAAGAAGAAGAAGGGGAAGAAGGGGAGTGTGGGGAGTGGGAGCGGGGCGTAGAGTGGGAGGGGTGGAGGGATGAATGGGGGAGGGTGATAAGAGATGGACGTCAAAAAGCAAAATGAAACATGGAAGACAGTCAGAGCGAGCCGGGAAGATTGATTTGATGAGGGAAAGTTGGTCGACTGGGAATGACCTTTCTTGGAAATGAATTGTTGTTCGGAACTTCGGATAAGTAGGCTTCGATGGTATCACTTTGTAATAATAATTTTCTCCGGTTCATTAACTCTTTGAATAGTTCATAAGCCTTGAATGATTTTCCAGGTTAGATAAAGATGTTTTAAAGGCTGCGATATAGAACCTTGCAAGGAGGTTGAGTTTTGAATTCATGAAACAGGACCGATATGTATTTACTCAATTGATCAGCACTCACTGTTACTCTACGTTGTCCCGCATCTCTTTGTTATATAAGAAGTACATGAGAACTGTAGTCGTATGCCAATAAGTATGTTGATGAGAACGGCAGATATATTTGCAGGCTTGCAGCGTACCAAGATACTAGTACTTTGCGATATATCTGCCGTTGCCAGTACCGCATATCTGGCATCCATCGTTGCCTAGATGTTGGCTATATTCTGGCTCCATTTCGAAATACTAAAAAGAAAATAAGGAATCGCGCTCTCCCTTCCGGGGTGAAGCCTTCGGTCGTGGGCTTGGTGCCTTGTTGTGGGATGGACGATATTATTGCAGATTACCAAGTATAGCGCCGATCTTTAGCAAGGCGAAGGGAAGAGGTTTGGAGTCTAGGCAGCAAGAAACGGTCGCTAGAGTCGGGGCGGGCCGAAAAGGGGCTCGCGAAGTGCCTACAAAGTGTGTACTCTATATCAAAAGTTGTTAGTAAAGTTTGGGTATATGATTAAATAGGTGGAAAGAGTATATTTAATATTTTTTTAATTATCTTCTGAAAATTGATGAAGAGTTCTTGAAGTGATTTATTGGTCTATGAAATTAATTAGATTTTTTATAACTTTTGTGAATCAAATATTCCACCGTGACTTATAGGCTAATAGCTACTACTTCTCTAGAAGTTACCATTAAAGGTACCCACACAGCTATCTAGTATTAACATACCAGTAGATCTGAAAATTAAACGCCCATATCTTCACTCCTACTACTCAAACATTACCTCCATCGTCGTTTACCAGTAGCCCGAGACCTGTAAAGCCAAATTAGTAACCGCGGTCCAACCCTTCTGGAGACCCGATAACCACAAAAAAAGGGGCGCAATGTGGGGAGCATTCTAAGTAAATCCCGAATGACCGGTATGATGCGAGTATAGGCTGTACCCAGCAGACTGTTTTGACGGCATAGCAAAACTGGACGTCGACCGAGTATGGAGCCAGGAGATAGGAAACTTCTAACTATATACTATCCTTTTCAGGCAGGAACTATAATCACTTTCATATAAATGAAGGCTGCTGGGGTGCTATCGTATTGAACTATTCGTCATTATAATACAATCAATCACTTGATCTTTCGACTCGTATACTTACTTATCTTACTCACCAGCTTCGAACTTCCACAATCACAATCAACCTCCCTCTTCAAAAGATTACGTCGAATCCAAAATAAACAACACCCAAGACAAATCTCCTACTAGAACATGCCAACCACTTCATCAAGCAGCCGCAACCAAGCTACCTCCCGAAACGACAAGAGTAAAACCGTCCGCTCCCGCTCCCGCTCCCGCTCCGAATCGGAATCCGACTACGGCACCAACACCGACCGCAGCGACTCGGACAGCCCCTGGTCCTGCAAGCACTGCTCCAAAGCATTTTCCAAAAAGACCAAACTTGATACTCACGTGAAAAAAGACCACGCAAACGCACTACCATACGTGTGCAAAACCATGGATGTAGATCCCGATTGTCGATTCGGGACAAACGAGCGGGAGACTTTCATCAAACATGTTGGGAAGGAGCATACGAATCTGGAGCTGGAGGTTTTTGCGAGTAAGAAGCTGAAGAATGCGGTGGAGAGGGATGAGGTGAAGGCTGCTTTGAGGGCTAGGAAAGATGGGAAGAGGGATGGGGTTGGAGGACGGGGGAGGAAAGGATAGGATGTTGGAGTTTTAGGGGGAGAACTTTGAGAATTAGAGGAGTAGGTGAAGTATATAGCTCAAATTCACAAATACAGGAGATAGTGTCGCAAATTTTGATATCCCTAAACTCGTGGTTGAATTTAAGTATAGATATTGATGATGTTCACTCTTCTTGTGCCAGGCGAATCTGTTATTCTTGATTTCTTGATTTTATGGGTGCGAACTCCTGTCTCATTATCTACTTCTGAACTCAACTGGAAACAAAGATAATCTGGGTTCTTCGGAAGTCTTCTATTGATAAAAGGCTGTCTTTTCTCAGTGCTCTAACCGCCCAAGAGAATGCAAGTCCATCCTCCTCGCCATGAGGTTGCGTAACCAAAAACGGATTCATCCTACAGGAAAGCAACCAATGAATTAGACATCAAATGAAAGCCCCACAGGCGACATTGAGCACAGAATTTATCATTGTAAGTCATGAGAATCACTAAAAGATGACCCGTTTGGCCACATTCATTGTCAAGAATGGTTCTTAAACCAAAAAGTTACAAACAGTCAGAATTGGTACTTTTTCATATAGAGTG
The DNA here is from genome assembly GCA_002946415.1 of Rutstroemia sp. NJR-2017a BVV2. Taxonomy (NCBI): domain Eukaryota; kingdom Fungi; phylum Ascomycota; class Leotiomycetes; order Helotiales; family Rutstroemiaceae; genus Rutstroemia; species Rutstroemia sp. NJR-2017a BVV2. The sequence continues at coordinate 26,417 of NJPS01000072.1, forward strand.
CATCTCTCAGGTTGCTTTGTAGAGGTCTTTCGCTTTGCACGTCACTTAATAATAATATCTGCCTCGCGACTTCCACAGAACAGATATTGATGTATAAATACGAAATGGTCTTGGAAAACAAATAAGCATAAACAACTAGGATTGTAGATGAATTCAAATTACTGAACGATTCCAGGCTGTATAAACCCGCGAAATCCTCATTTCTTTCTCCTCGACCACCGATCTTCTATACCTATCTAATCATCTAACCAGATTTTCCAGCCTGCCGTGGTGTCGGAATGATATAAGAGGTCAGATACACGTATATCTTCTCTTATAAGCTTGATCTTCTGCTGTATACCCTCCCATTCTTCGGCCTCCCAACGATATTTGAAAGGCCCTTCAATAAGTTCAAAGTCGTCGATGAAGCACCCTTTTTCATCTGAGGATATAACCTCATTGTTTATTCTAATAATCTTAATATAGCCCAAGGACTCAAGGTAAAGGCGGTAGGAGTTTTCTGCGATTTGGTAGCACTTGAAATGTTGTAGCTTAGTACTCCCTGTTTCCAAACCCTTAAGTGCGCCACCGAAAGACGTAGTACCAACAACGTCAAGGTCCGAAAGTTCCAGCGTTTGAAGGGACTTATGAGATTCCAAGAATTGGTGTAGATCCTGGCCTGCACATCTTAAATTCCGTAAAACGAACTTTTCCAGATACTCGAGCCGGACATTGGCCGCCACATTGTGGAAGATGGCTTCCGTCTTCTTCCAATCGTTGCCAAAGTGTAAAGCGAGACAGCGCAGTTTTGGGCATAGCTCGAGAAACGTCGCGAGGTGATTTTCCCATATTCCTGGAACTAAAAAAAAAAATTAGCGCTTGTAAATGTCTGTGATTTACTGTTCTCTTTCTACATACTTTCATAGGGGGGCTCCCCAGTATCAAGCAATAGATTTAGGGTCTGCAGCTCAGACAAGCATTCTGTCAGCGGCGGGTAAACTTCTAATGCCGAAATCGGCACTCCCTCGACATCATTGTCGCCCCACATGTCCATGCGAAACTCTTTGGGCCGTAGGTTGGCATATGCTACACTCGATAGAACCATGGAAAAAACGTGGTTCATCGATTGTCCCTCGCCACCATACTTGCGTCTAATAGCAATGTGGTTTACTCCGACTCGTATAGAAGATAGAAAAACAGTCTCCAAGTTGCGAAGACGCTGAAAGGCAGAGAACATGATAATTCCATCGGTGGCAGACCGCTCAAGGAAGGCTTTGTAGGCTTGTGCACGCCGAGCCTCGTTGAGCATATCATTCGCTCTTTCCATTTCGATTGCAGATCCAGTCGCAGACGCAGCAGTTTGGAGAGCATCTTCGTACCTCCGACCACATAACCCCTCATCTTGGCCCGAGATAAATACCTGGTGGACATTGGGAGCTAAACTCGCATGCTCAGAGATAGCCTTGAGTCTGGCGAGTCCGGCGGAGTTGAGAGGCACAACCACCTTGTGGAAAGCCATTCTACAGAAGAAATCATGCGTCTTTGCTTCAATCAGTCGGCATGTGAGGCGAAGGTGGCATATCAGCCAGGGGAAACCACGGGGGTATGTGTTTGATCTTCCTATCAGATACCCGCATATCAGCTCGAGTATTTCGGGGAGCAAGTCTGGGAGGCTAAGGTGTTGTATAGAGCGTGAGGAGGGTGATGAGCAATTTCTTGCCATATGTCCCCACTTCTGACATTTGAAGCAGCGACCTTCGACGCGGTATGATAAGGACGACTCCGGCTCCTCCACGACAGAACTCTGTCGGCTTGATAGGGTTTCTTGAATGGGTATAGGATCCGCCATTTGGGGTTTCTCCAAGTGTCGGATGAGAATGCTGATGCCTAATCCAGAGGAGTTTGGTGGTGAAATTAAAGTTTGGTCTGTCCAGAAGCTTTACGTACACTAATCTTGCTGGGCTAACTTGATTGGGTCCAATACTGTAGAAGTTTATATATTAAAACCAATTTATAAAATAAAAAGTATTGAAAGACGATGCTTTATAGATATTATGGACCTAGAGAATAGCAAGTGGGACGGAATAAGAGTTATATTGACTTTTTACTAGAGAAGCTAAAACTAACTATCAACTTTGCCGTCAACGATTTACCCCGCGATACAGGCTAGGCTCAGTACAGCCTGGTTCTCAACATAACACACGATGGCCAACCACCATATGCCCCATTAATTATAAAAAATTCGACTTCAATATTCATCAATGTACAAATTTGGATTTCCATCGAAGTGAACTGTCGCCCCTGCTGGCACTCTATCATTCTCAAGACACCATGTGCCCCTAGGACCCGCGAAGATACTAATCACACCAAAACCTGCTCTGCCTGTCCATAATGGGAAAACAGCGACGCTACACGCACAATTTTCACTTTGAGGTGTGAGTCTCTTTCTGCAAGCTGGGGCGACGAATGTCTATAGATCAAAGGACGGAGCAGGTTAGTATCAACAGCAATTAGTCGAATAATGCTTACCGTAGAGTTGATATTAACTCCCAATCCTGTTGAAGAAGCGTTTATTCCCCCCCTGAAAAGAGGCGATCCGGTCGGTATTTCGATATCACAACGATGATTTCTTCCTGTGTGCTTGGTGATAACCTTTATATAGGGTGAGGCTCCTTTGAATATACGGATGATTTTGCCGACTATCGCTCCGAACACCCCCTTGAAAAGTTTAGTAGCGGAACAAGACTATTCTGATCTAACCTCTTTCTTATCCTCGGGTTCACTTCATGTTAGGTATTCGGTAAGGCTGTTGTGACTGAGAAAGTCTATCCATTCCAATATTGGCTCTGGTTCGGGGAGCTGTGAAGCTAAAAGGGCAACTGAAGCTAGAACTGAATTTTCGTCCTCTTCCGCATTCTCCTCTCCAGGGGAATAGGAGGCTTGAGACATCCTTGAACTGAATGACTCGCAATTATGTTATAAAGATAGCTCTTTTTAGATATTGCTCACTGGCAACACCTCTCCTGGCAACTCTTCCTAGCTGTGAACTCCTCCCAGCTGTCAACTCCTCCTCTCTATCAGCCTGTCAACTACCTACACACTTGCGGTGTAGCACATGGAGGAAGATTTGAAACACTGGCTGCTTTCCCTTTCCCCAACACTGACTGTTGCCAGACTTCGCATAGCCAACGTCCTGTCTCGCTTCTCTGACACAGAATATCCGTCTCCCTACGCATCACCCAATAACCTGACCTGCTTCAGGTGGTGAGAGTAGCTTGAAAGACGAGCCACCTCTTGAAATTTGCGTGCCAACCAATCTCAAGGAACCAGCTCAACAAGATTCTATATACAGCATGCATCTTCATGAGGTTGGGAGGTCCAGCCCGTGGGCTTGAGCGTGTAGGTATTCCTACAAAAAGCTGGCTTCGTGTGCTGTTTTCGCAATTTATTACAACAATGTGTATTCTTGATATCTAGTCCATCTAGATCGCTTCACATGCCAATCTCGCTTGGACTCCCGGAGCTGGCCCTCCAGTATACACTGACTACAGCGGTAGACATATGGTTCCCTCGCTCCACGGTATGATAGATTGATTTATAATAACAGTACCGGGCACTGCACCATTCGAGCTGTGTCATATACTTCACATTCATTTCCCCATCCTTTCTTTCAAACGAACAGATCAGGGCCAGCCATGGTCAGAATTAAGTTATGTTATAACTTAATATATTTCTAAAACACCATTTCAAACCCATGAACATAAGGTATCTTATCCTACACCCCGTCTTCATCCCCCATTTCTTATCATTTATATTCAGAAAACTCCCATAACAAGCATCAACTCGTCTCGCGTCTATGAAAACCTCGAGCCCGTATTAGACCGACTACCACTGCCCCCGCACCAGCAACTCGCATCGCCGTCTTTCTCTACCTGCACCACCACATCTACACCATTGCTCAGCAAGAACGCTCGAGTTCTAGTCAAAACATCTTCCAGGTCAGAGCCTCTAGTAGCAACCACGTGCATAACACCCAATATCGATTCCTTCTCGCTCAGGGCGTTTTTATCTCCCAACCAAAACCGCGGTACGGTGTAGCTTTGGACTCCGCGAAGATCGCTAACACCAGCAAGGGTGTTTCGTAGATTGTACTCGATATCGTCCGGAACTGTAAGCAGGAGCTTCCTTGCGCTGCTCTTGACCAAGGGGATAGAGGAGAGGAAGATTAAAACGGCGATAAGACATGATGCGAGAGGATCCCAGCCGGACCATCCTACGAAATGGATAAGTATGGTGGAAACAATGACTGCAGCACTGCCCATTGTATCCGCAAGGACGTGTAAAAAGATTCCCCGCATGTTCTCATTATCATGGGAATGGTCGTGCGAGTGTGAATGTGAGTGATCGTCATGTAACAGTTGACCACTTTTTTTATGGTCGTGATCGGAGTGGCTATCGTGGGAATGCGAGTGCGAATGACCATGAGAGTGAGCATGAGAATGGCCATGTCCGTGATCATGTCCATGATCATGTCCTGCATGCCCATGATGCCCAAAGCAAGCCATACCCACCAAGTTGACAGCCAATCCTAAAGAACTGACGACAAAAAGTTCCATTAATCGTTTCGTTTCTCGACCTTCAGCTAATCTCTCCGTGGCCTCGATCATGATCTCGATACTAATAAGCCTAGGGAAGTGTCAGCAAGAACTTGATTCCCATGCCATGATTGATACTCACATCAGAAACACCCCGTTCCCAAATCCTGAAAGACTCTCAATCTTTCCAAACCCATAAGGGAACCTCTCACTCGGCGGCCATTTACTTGCAACTGCGGCAAATAATCCCACTCCCAAGGCCAAACAATCGAAAAACATGTGTATACTGTCGCTCAGCAGACCAAGAGAATCTGTAACGTATCCGTAGAATGCCTGAACCACCATGAAGGCAAAGTTAAGACTATCTCCCGTCAGTTTATTTTCAATATCGTGTCCAGAAAAACATGCCTCATAAAGTAGAATATCCTTCTCGAATCTTTGCTCGCTAGAATGGTGTGAAGAACAGGCCAACGTTGTACGAGGGGCAGCAGGAGGGTTGTGAATCGTGATTTGGCCTCTATCGTGCCATGAGAGTGGTCATGGTGTTCATGGTGTTCATGGTGTTCATGGTGGTCGTGATGGTCGTGATGGTCGTGGTGATCGTGGTGATCGTGGTGATCGTGGTGATCGTGGTGGTGTTCGTGCGATTTGCCATTCACATCATTTGAGGGAGGTTCGTATGTTGAAAATGAGGGCCCCTTCTCATACGTACTCGATATGGGAGTCGCATCGCTATATGGCGGTGACGGAAGAGAATATGGTGCATGCTCATGGCTATGATTGTGTTTGTGTCCATGACCGTGCGAATGAGAGTGGGAATGACTATGGTTGTGGTCGTGATCGTGCTCATGATGGGATTCAAAGTGCGTGTGAATCGATGTATGTAGACTTCCGTTTTGATTCAATGATCTCGATCGGTTCGCAGAGTATTGGGACGTCCGACTGGGCGATGACGAGTGTGAATGTGAATGTCCATGTCCATGATGGCTGTTCGTTATTGCAGAAGCCGGCAGAGCGTATGATGAAGCCATATCTTCCTAGATTATCGAATTGATTGAACGAGCTTCGCAACCCGTACGTCTCTAACACTCTGCTGCATACGTCGGAATCGTCGTGCCTTCGCGTCGTCGAATGCGCCGAGGAATAGGACAGGTGAAAGCTTGGACAATGGAGCGGTTTAGATAGCTGAGTGGGTACTTTCGTACTGATCTGCGGCAATTCGCGCAAGACGTCTATGAAGGCAGAATCTACACCGTGCTTTCCCAATCGTTTTTGAGGAGTAGTGGTTTCAAAAGAATGAAATCTGGTAAGTTAGTTATAAGAGGAGAGGAAGGTAACAGGAAGATAAATGAAGTATAAGCCATATATTTGAGCAGATGATCCTACCACCTGCACAGGAAGGTCAAAAACTCACCCTTGAGGAAAGTCAACAAGGCACGATGCGATGCGATGTTTCCCCTGGATCTTGGAAAATGGAATTTGCTACCCTTTCCGGTTATTTTCCTATCTGGGAATCACTGTTGTCCAATCAATTGGGTTACGTTTAATCCCACTTTCTCAATCTGTGAGTAATCGGCTTTAGAAGCAGGGGTCTCACCCGCAATTAAAGCCACTTTAGCAGAAGCCATATGTCACTAATCCCGATGTCCGTTGCTTTTTTGTTGTGAGGTGGAGTAAAGACAGCAATGTATGTGAAATTCTTCAAACCTTCCAATTGTTCTCAAATATATTTTTGTAACGAGTCAGTAGATACGGGGTGTTTGAAGCACGACCTCTTTGCAACAACAGTATCTATCTGCTAAGCTCAATCGACTTCACACTGGCAGACATGGACGTTTAGAGGAAGAAATCTAGCTAAAACACCACCGCGAGTGCGCCGAAAGCAACGACATGCTAGACAGTCTCTTGACAATATCCGTAATTCTCTCGACCATCGTCACCATCACTCTCCTAGCAATTCCCAAACGTTACATAAACCATTCACCACCAATGGCAACGGCAAATCGCGGAGCGACTGAGCCCAAGATCTCGGTTCAAGTCTTGGTTCTTGGAGACATCGGACGAAGTCCTCGAATGCAATATCATGCTATGAGTATAGCGAAGCACGGCGGACGCGTGGATCTAATCGGCTACTATGGTATGCGCCCTGCGGATTCTTGCTCTTGGTTGCACTTATTGACAATTCAATGCAGATTCAGAATTGCCCACCGCTCTAACCGACAACCCTTTGATCTCGATTGTATCTTTACCTCCACCGCCAGTCTTTTTACTCAACGATTCGTTGCCATTCATATTTGCTGGGCCCCTTAAGGTGCTATGGCAGATCTGGAGCTTGTTCGTTACATTATGCTATACTACAGACCCAGCAAGGTGGCTTTTGGTCCAGGTAGGCATTGCAGACGCTGGTGAAGACTCTGCTAATTTTCCTAGAACCCACCTTCGATTCCCACCTTTCTCGTTGCATATCTGGTCTGCTTCTTACGAAATACACATTTAATAATCGATTGGCATAATTACGGATGGACGATACTTGCCGGTACTCGAGGTCCCAAGCATATTTTCGTTCGACTTTATAAATGGTACGAATCATTCCTGGGATCATGGGCACCGACGGTATCTTTCACAGTTACCAATGCTATGGAGCGTCAATTACGTGAGAAGCCATACTCTATAAAGTCTCCAATCTTCACACTTCACGATCGACCGGCTGCTATCTTCCAGCCCATCACCGATCAAGCAAAGCGACGCGCATTTCTCGAAAAGTTGCCCGAAACAAAAGACTTCGCCGATGCCATAATGAGTGGTAAATTACGGTTATTGGTGAGCAGTACATCTTGGACGCCAGATGAAGATTTCAATCTGCTTCTTGATGCTCTAGTCAAATATGGTCCTTTCGCAGAATTCGACTTGCCCCCTGTTCTCGCCATCATTACAGGGAAGGGTCCCCAGAAAGAAATGTATCTCAAGAAGATCGAGGAGCTGTCAGAAAGTTATGAATTGGTCAACGTTACAATCCGCACGGCATGGCTCAGTATAGAAGATTACGCCTCGTTGCTTGCATGCGCAGACTTGGGAGTGTGCCTACATAAGAGTAGTAGTGGTGTTGACCTACCAATGAAGGTGGTAGACATGTTTGGAGCAGGGTTACCCGTTCTTGGGTATGATGAGTACGAGAGCTGGCCGGAGTTGGTTAAAGAAGGTGTAAATGGATGGGGTTTTGGCACATCGGAAGATCTAACCGACATTCTAGAGGAGGTGTTCAAGGACCAAAGTGGTAAAGAATTGGCTAGATTAAAGAAAGGGGCTATAGAGGAAGGAAGGAAGAGATGGGATGAGGAATGGGATCGAGTTGCAGGTAGAGTCTTAGGTCTTGTAGACTGATTGTAAATGATGTCCAAGATAACGTTGCAAGGCTCTTAGCTCATCCAATGGAATCTAATGGGTGTTTGTAAGATTACAATCACGGAGAATACCCAGTTCTACTCTATGTTGGCTTCAGCCTTGTGGATATGAGTTTTGCGATTACTTTATGCTTCTCAATCTATGTTGGCTGTGGAATTGCACGGCAGAAGTGGGAGAAAGGTTCTTGGGCGGGGGTGATGACGGTCCAGTGATTGTGTTATTGCAAGTCACAGGAAGAGACCCTTTCGAGGTTAGAAGACGTTACAGGTTGAACGGGTTTAAAACACCACGCAGAGATGTTGTTACGTTTTTAGCCATTCATAATGAATTAACTGGCCATCTGGTGTAAAGCCGTAAATCCTTTTGTCTAACAGCCAACCGAATTACGCCACCGGATATTGAACACGGCGCGGCTTTAGACTACTTCCGATATTACTCCCTTTATGGCGGAACTGGAGGCCATGTATTAGGTAATCAGACGCTTCAGGAATAGCGTAGGCTTCCAACTGCTGAGCCACAATCCGAGACAGAGAGAGCGAATATGACATTGTACGGCGTGGTCAAGTCGTTCGTATAGTAATAAAGTGGCCTTCTTCCACTTCTTCATCTTTTCTCTCTTCCTCTTTCCTCAAGAACTTCTTTAAATTCATTTATTTTCATTGAATCGATTCCCATTTCGTTACCTATTGACTCCCCTTTCAGCAACCACTCGATAATCTCGCCACAATGGTTGCGTCTGCTTTTGGTACTATCGCAGCACCTTTGCTTCGGCGAGGCCTTTCAGCGAACGATGGCAAAGTCGCAGAACCCATCGATTATCAGATGCCAGCTTGGGGTGTCGCACTCATAGTATCTACTCTTCTCGTCTTTGCTGCAGCTGACTTCATGGTATGCCATCTCTTCCCCTCCCAACCTCATAGTTCAAGTGCCTAACAATATGGTAGGTCCAATACACCTACAGTCGCATCATCCCCACACTTCTCATGGTCGAATCTCCTCAAGCTATTCTCTTCGAACCAATCAAATCCGATGATCCCGACGCGAAAGTTGATCCTCAAGAGGCAGAACTATGCCTTGTCAAACAAGCACCTATCACTTCCAGCTTCCGCTCTACGGTCCAACATCTACGATCAAAAGGCGGCAAACTTGCTATCTTCCGCGGTCTCTCCATGTCAATCATCTCTGCTATCGTTTTCCAATGGTACATGGGCTTCTTCTCGAGCTTCCTCCCTATGATGTTCGCCCACTTTGTGGCCATGGTCCTCAGCGCTCCATTCTACCTCGCCTGGACAACCATCGTTATCTCGAACCCAAGCCCTCTTCCCTGGTACAAGAGAATGCCAAACCTGGCCGCAGTCAAGAAAATCATGATCCCTACCGCCCATTTCGCCTTGGCTAAGGAGCTTACGATCATGCTGCCTCTTTATCTCGCCAAATCATACGGAATCCATGAGATGAACCCAGAGGACTGCATGAACATGGGCAAGCACGAATTCACCTTGACTTTCGCAAAGGCTCTCTCTGTCTTGGTCCTCGCTGGCGCGCTGGCCTTCTCGATTTACATCCCTGCGAACGTTATCTTGACCCGCGTTCAAGCATCTCTTCTTCCTGAGAGCGAAGAAGCTATCATTCCATTCGATCGTACATTTGGCGGAAAGGTTGTTGCAGAAGAAGTTGGCGGAACTGGTGCTCTTGGAATGCTTGACGCATGGAGAACTTTTGACCGAAGCTCTCGTATGAGATTGTTGAAGGCATACGCAAAGGTCTTTGCTATGGAGGTCGCCTTGGGCTTCTCCTTCACCGCACTGATCATCAGTGAAATCTTCATGATTGTTGGAACTGACTTGAGCAAATTCAACCTCGACAGTCAGTTCGCGGCGTTGCGCGGATTCACACGAAAGTAAGCTCCAACATCACACAGCAAACACCTTACATCATTCCTAGATTATGAATCTTGAATTCTGTACGGAGGACTATCATGGTTGGAGACTGAATATTGGAGATGAGGGCGGCTTGTGGATTGAGGGTCACTTGAGCAAAATTGCCAACATTTTCTTTATGTTTTTCTGTATTCTAATAAGACGCAATCCACGGAGATGAACTTATCTCGCATGTACTATACTGAAATGTTCTCAAATAATACCAACGATTACATTCATTTTATCTTTCCTTTTTCTTTGTGTCCCGAACGCTCTCTCTCTCTTCCGTAAAACCTTGGCTTCATCATAACCACGGGCATACTCCCAAATGAACACTTTCTCCGGTGCTGCCTTATCTAACCATTAAGTTATGTTATTCGCTCAAGATGGGGTACAGCATGCAAGATGATCCGATGATATGCATTCCCCGTGCCCCCACTTGGGATTAATGCAATGCATGCTAATTAAGCTTACTTACTGTAGAAGTTAAGTTAGCGCTGATTAACTACGTGAAGTTAGCACATGCAACGTTCCCCTCCTTGCGAAACATAACATTCCAAAGAGCCGAGGTTTTCCCTCTCCTTGAGGTACAATGGCCACAGGGATCTTCGCGAGCTGAGACTTGAGACAAGTTGGTCTTTTGGAAGATTGTATATATTATATTTTATTCTTTATTGCGTGGCTACATCGTTTGCCAGTCATCAGCGTAGTCCGGCTCCATGCTCACGTCAGCTTCGTTACTGACTTCGTGATTAAAAACCAACCCGGGCCCTTCATCGCTGCTTCGACCTCGGGCGATTCACTCGTCGCCCCCTTTCTTTTTGGATCCATACATCTATCCAAATTTAATTATCCCTTTTCCATTTCCCCACCACAAACCATCATGGCAACCACCTCCCCCATCCCAATAATCATCGGCGTCGGGGACGTGATAAACCGCTCCCTGTCCACAGATCCCTCAAACTGCATCGAGCCGCTAGGGTTGATGCTACAGGCGGTCGAGAAAGCAGTGGATGATTGTTTTGGCGAGCCAGGAGGGAAGAAGCGGACGCTTTTGAAGGAGAACGTGGATAGTGTATCTGTGGTGCGCAACTGGACTTGGCCGTATAAGGATGTGTGTGCGGATATATTGCGGACTTTGGGGGCGCGGAAGAATGGGGGGAAGATATACATGGAGGAGAGTGAGCATGGTGGGAATCAGCCGGTGAGGTTGGTTGATGAGGCGTGTCGGAGGGTGGGGAGGGGGGAATGTAGGGTGGCGGTTGTGGTTGGGGGGGAGGCGTTGGCTTCGAGTAGGTTTTCTTCTTTTATGCTCCTCTTTTGCTGGGTTTTTTTGTGTGATTTTCAAGATCTGGAAAACTTCTGGAACGGACGCTCGATATGATCATTATTGTCACGATCCCCCGGAGCAAGATGGGGTCCCTCCTCGTGATAGTGATGAGACGCGCGGTCCGAAAGTTTGTTGGAACCTGCAGCAAGTCAATTCATGATAGATTAGCCATCAAAGTTGTGGCATCTAAGAGGACCTGGGGTTTAGAAAGTGGAAGCAGGGACTCAACGGTTGATCATCGAGCACTGAGCAAATTGGAAGCAAGCCTTTGAACCAAATCCTGGAGGTTTGCGAAATACCAGTGAGCATCCGATGATGTCAGAACTAAGAGGGTGGTGCTATTGTGACTATGGTTTAACGCATGGGTATCATGACTGGCTGGACCACGTTGTTGTAATTGAGCACCGAAGAACTCACAGCTAACGTGACGATATATAGTGACGGCGTACATTGCCAAGGAAGGAAAGTACCCTAAGCATTGGAGCCCGCCCGCTTCGAATCCAGCGATGATAACGCGACCGTCCTCTGCTGCTGAGAGTAAGTTATACTATTTCGAAGCACCTACTCTTATCATGTAAAGGTTTTGAGATTGGAACATCGACCCTGGCAAGTCTGCTCAATACAGCGTAGTATATCCAAGTGGTACAACTTGCGAATAACAAGAGAGTTCCTCAGACTCCTCCTACTCCTATTCTGTCACGGTAGATGCGAGGGAGTATAATGAACGACAATGAGAACGTCCTTACTGCAAATCGAAGAGATAATTCTAGTGGGAATTTCTTGCTCCCCAAAGGGTTTCATTGTCTAGCAGATGTCTATTATCTAACAAATATATCAGCAACTGGCACAATACACTCAATCGGTATACCCATCCAAGTGTACCCACTCTACGAAAACGGTTTTCGCGCGCACAGAAACCAAACTCGGTTGGACAATAATATGGAATCGGCGAAGCTGTACGCAGAATTTGCTAAGATTGCTGCTGAAAACGAATTTGCTTCGAATAAGGACCTCGCGAAGACATTGGACGTGGAAAAGATTGCCACTGCGGGGAAACTGAATAGGATGATCTGTGAGCCATGTAGGTATTGACTTATTCAGTATGGAAGCATGGCAAGGATGCTAGACTACGGGGCGGTGTCGATTAGCCGCACGTTTACTGATGCAAAGTGTAGATCCACTCCTGATGAACGCCTATAACAAAGTAAATATGGCGGCAAGCTGTATCATTACCTCGACTCAGTTTGCCAGAGAACTGGGGATCCCAGAAGATAGATGGATATATCCCCTTGGAGGCGCTGGGATGAGTGAGAAGAGTAACTGTACGTCTTGGTTCAAATATTCGGGTGTTGCCTTGCTTATGATTCGCCGCAGTTTGGGAAAGGCCCAACTTCTATTCCAGTACAGCATTGGAGAGGGCTTTGGATGCGGCGTTAGACATATCGGGATTGAAGACGGAGAACGTGGAACTATTTGATTTCTATTCGTGAGTCTCCTTGTGTTGGTATCGTGGGGTGCTGAATTGCTTAGTAAATTTAACTGACAATACTAGATGCTTTCCAATTGTCCCGAAACTTGCAGCTCATCATTTGAAGATACCGCTGTTGGATTCACCGAGACCGATCACCTTGCTTGGAGGATTGACATCGTTTGGTGGTGCGGGGAATAACTACAGTTTGCATGTAAGTAGAAGCTTCTCTGTGAGTGTCTGGTACAGTACTCAGCTAAGTTGTGACCATTCAGGCAGTAACAGAGATGACGCGCCAGCTTCGAAGACGTGACAAAGGAAAGAATGGATTAATCCTAGCTAATGGTGGCGTGCTGACCTACCAGCATGTCTTGTGTCTCTCGTCGGAACCTCGAACGGATGGTAAGACGTATCAGGAATCAAATCCTCTACCTCCCCTGGTCGATATCCCGCCCCCAAATCTGGTAGAAAATGTTGGAGACGGAATGTGGAAAGCAGTCATTGAGGTAGGTTGGATCGCTTTCTTTCTCTTCTTCTTGTACCCTGCCACTCCGATCGACATTCGTAGGATTGGAAAAGATGAATGACCCTGTTCAGCGATTTGGAGTACTGACACGAGAATAGACATATACAGTGCAATACTCGCGCAGGAACGAACCCGAACGAGGATTCATAATTGGGAGGCTGAAAAATTCAGGAGAAAGATTCGTAGCCAATACGGGGGACGAAAAAACGCTGAAGGCACTTGTTAAGAGTACAGATGATGAGGTTATTGGGAAAGAGGGTTGGGTCTGGAAAGAGGAGGACGGGGACAGAAACTTGTTTGGATTTGAGCGAGGTCCTAGGTTGTGAGCAGGGTGGGTCCGTATACCCGTGGAGCAGCGCGGCCTAGTTACTATTGAGTCATATAGTTATATATGAAGCTCTTGTGAGAAACTGAGCAAAGAATCAGTGGTAATCACTTTGTGCGTTAATCATAGGACATCCGGCGGCGTCGCTTGCACGATGTAGAACACTGCAGTCAGATGTGGCAAGTACTTCGAATTGTGCAGCAGACTTGTCAGAGATTTCTTATGGTACTGTGCAGTGGCCATTGAAAAGTACTCTTTTCCGTATCCCTAAAGTTTCGTCTTCATACATCGATCATAAGCTGTATCTCTCGCGGACAGAATCCATACACTTCGATCTTGCTTCAACTCTTTTCCGAGACCATATTACGATGGTTCGAGGACACTTCCTCTATAGAGCGTTTCCCAGAATGTTGCCAAATAAATGACCGAATCATGCGTGCACGAAAAGAACTATCTTTCGTAACAACTGTCGATGCAGCGAGCTGATGAATGATATTAGTAAGAAGCCAGAATCCCAAGGTCTCGGTACTGTACCGGCCGGTGTAACCCCCACCTTCCCAAAATGCTCAAGCCTGGACCGAGTCCGCCGCCACCCGTCGCCGCTAATGGAACATCCATCCTCATCCCCTCATTTCGAGTTCCTCCATCAACATCTCCATTTACTACAGAGGACAATTTCCTCTTTTCCTGCGACTACATAAAATCCCTAGCTCTACTATCTACCGAGCTTTCGTCGCGCCACCTCGGTCCAGCAATAAAGTAATCCTACTTCTCACGTACGCCCTGCTTGTACTGGTTGCTCCGTTTGAAGCATACAATCTCGAGGTAATTGACTGAATCCCGGAGCGTAATGATTGAAGATCCTCAGGTTATTCCATGAGATGTATAGCTAACCGTCTCTTTGTAGATCCAATCTGCATCGGTCCACAAGAGTCTTTGGTTTGATCTTTGTTACATTCCGCCCACGATACAAGAACCACCAATCAGTACATCGCCATCTTCGAGCATTAGCTTTGCTATCACCAGAGATCACGCGCATAATCTACGACTCTTTATCTTCTCTTGAAAAATCCTTCACAGAGGGTGTCTGAAATATCTGGGGCATCCTCAATCTGGTTGCTATTCTGTACATACCCTCATCATATCTGCGAAAGCCGATTATACGACTGCGGACATACATTCGAAATGAGTAGCGCAGCAGCCAGTCTACTGGGCAGACAACTGAAGGAGATACAAAAGGCAAAGGACCTTCCTGGCATAAGTTGTGGGCTAAGGGGGGACAATGTATTTGAATGGGAAGTCATGCTCATGATTAGCGACGAATGTAAATATTATGGAGGTACTTAAATATTCCAGCAAATCCTGCGGTACATGCTGTCGTTCACCTGCTAATCATCGCGCACTAGGGGGTAATTGGCGGTGTCACCTATCATTTCCCGCGAACTATCCACATTCTCCACCGACGCTCACCTTCCAAAACCCGATTCCTTTCCACCCAAATATTTACCCCTCCACAGGAGTTCTCTGTATATCGATCCTACACGCACCGGGCGATGATGAGTATGGATATGAATCAGCTGCGGAACGATGGACGCCGGTACAAACACCAGAGACTATATTATTGAGCGTCGTTAGTTTGTTTAATGATCCCAACGATGAGAGTCCGGCGAATCTGGAAGCTGCTAAGATGTGGAGGGAGGCGCAGAAGGATGAAAAGACGATGAAGGAATGGAAGAGGAAATGCCGGAGGTTGGTGAGGGAGAGTCTGGGAGAGGAGTAGGGTGTGGTGATGTGGGCGTTGTCATCATCTATGTTGTATAAATTGAGCGAACATAGCGAGCAATCTTTTTCTCCGTTTCTCTAGGGAAATCGGTGTCGCCTTGAGGTTTGATATTTGAGAAGTCCCTCAGAACCAGCAGCATTTTCTCGAGGCCTTTACTCACCCCACTTTCCATAAATAGTCTTGCAAACTTCCTATATTTCTGAAATTAACTGCGGGACTACGAGGACGAGATCCGAAGCACTGAATACACTAGATTTGGCATCTGTGGAAACTATATGCCAGGGAAGAATGAAGCCACCTTTATTACTGATGAGTTAGATGTAGCTGCATCGTGCGATGTGGGAACATGCTTCTCGACCCATTAGTAATTAGATATGGGGGATCAGAAGTCTGTAAGCTGATTGACGTTGCACGTTCCAATGCACCTCTCTGCCACTGGTTTTCAGGATAGTAGAGGCAATATATACGAATGTGCAGGTTTAGTTACTGGGTCAACAACTTCCGCTGGTATGAGCGCTGGTATTAGCAGTATCATATGGAAGTTCAGTTGAGCTAAGTGCTGGGGTTCGTGTACACTCTGGTTATTGAACTGGCGTTTACGCTTGTGATATCATTGTCTGGTGGGATTGAGAAGGGGGTGCGAGAATCCCCACCACGAGTCAGCGCTCATGGTTATTTTCGTTTTTAAGCGGAAAGTATCGAAGGAAAGAATGCTGCTACAGCTGTGAAATTTAGAAAGGTGATTTTTATATACATTTAAAACAGTATAGACCAAGAACCTACCAAACCCAGCAGTGCGAGAAAAGACAACTAACTATCCCTTTAAACTGGGATGTGGCCCCCTTTTTTCTGCTCTCACGTAGGATTCAATATAATCCTTCTATAAGTCGTTATACTCAGATCATTTGGACGGATATCCTCCAATGACAGAATCAGATGCATAGGCTATAATATCGTATTTTAATTAGCAATATAACTTTGCATGCCAGCCAGCCATTTCACCCAAAAGATGCACGCAATCTAACAAACAGAAAAGAAAACTTACCAACTGTTGATTCAGCTTCACCCTTACTATACTCCCCTCCTCATTAAGTGTCGTAATATTCATCATATCATCCACCGCCGGAATCCCCCCAACCAATCTCGTCGCCACATCCCGATAATTAAACCACGTATACCTCAACCCATCACTGTCCGGATCCCAGCTTCCACTCGCGTCCAGAACCACGGTATCGTTGTATTTGATCTCGACACTCATGGCACCAGGTCCACACGTCTCATTCACCACCGCCACCGGCGCATGATTATTTTTCTCATAATTCGAAGACGTAGTCCATGCCATGCGCGCCGCAAAATCATACTGGTATGCTTTTCTCCAGCGCCAGATCGTCGCGAATGAACTCATGAAGAACTGGCCATTCAGTCCCTGTACGTAATCCGCCGCGTCAGTAAACGTGTTTGTGCGGCGAGAAGCATCCAGCGGTTTGAATCTTCCCCCCCAGCTGCCCCATTCGGGATGGTTGAGATCGCCTAGGCCGTTCTGGATTAGGGGGAGGAATGAGGGCGTGTCGCCTTCCATGATGAATGCGATGTCGGGGTAGTGCGCGCCTAGCGAGCCGATCCGGATGTGTTGCTGCAGCCAGTCATTCGTCACGAGCGAGGGATCCGGACCTCCTTGGTCGAAGAGCCCGCCGCCGGAGATACCGGTCCAGGAGGCTAGGGAGTATTCGCTGAAGGCATGCAGTGATACGATGTAGAAGAGTGAGGGGTAGGTGGCTCGTATCCAGGCCCCGGCATCGTCTTGGTCGGAGATCGAGTAGACGCGGAGTTTGGAGATGAATGTAGCCAGGCTGGAGCTATTGCGTGTTTGAGAGACGTGCTGTAGTGATTCAGCTAATACTGCTGCGCCGCCCCATATTGCGAGCCAGATGGGATGGTCTGCTGTTGTTGTGTCTATGCTGTTGACGAGTGCGAGAGCGGCATCACTTGGGGTCATGTTCAGCGCTGCGAGACCGTACACAGGATGTCCGCTATGGACTTTGGGGAGGATGAAGGCACCGGTTGGGTATGTTGCGTTGCGCGGGACGTTTGCATTGAGATTGGTGGTCACGTTTCCGTAGGCGTTGATCACGGTTTTAATGGTGGATGTGTCGATTGAATCGTTCTTCCAGACCGAAGTGACGCCGGCGATACCTTGGATGTCGAATTCGTTGGCGTAGGTTAGGAAGCGCACGAGAGACATTTGGTCATCGGGTTCGTTGCTCATGTCGGTTAGGACGAAGACTTTGGGCTGGGTAGTGTAGCGGGAAAGTTCGCATTGTTGTGCTGCCGAGACATGATGGAGTGATATCAGAGTGAAGAGCAGGATGCTCAGCATTGGGAGACTGGAGCTGGCTGCGGGGATCATGGCGATCTTGAGGAATTGGATTCAAAGCCAACTGAATGATATCTCTTCACAATCATTCAATAACACATGGCAAGCACCTACCTTATAAATACCTACAGAATAACTCTTCCACCTCGTGTCGTTCGTGGTTAAGTTTCCCAAAGTAGGAGTATATCCAAATTGCAGAATTGACATCATATCTCGTCAGGAATAGGTTTTACAGTCCCCGAAGTCGGTCCATAGACAGCAGTTGCAAGCGCAACACAGCCGCAACCCGATTACCGCTACCATTGCCGTCGACCCAAGGTTAGCAAGGACATGTCGGTGAATGAAAGAGTGGCATGTTCAAGTGGCATGTTCATGGTACATGATTCTCACTGTTAAATCGCAGGGGGGTTCGGTATTACTTAGGTAAGTCGTGCATTAGCCGCCACACAAAATGGCAACTTAAGCTTGTCTCCTTCTTCTTCGGTAAATAACCTCATGTGGAGTGGAGTAGTGGAGGAGCACGTGATGTACGTGTGGGGCTGCTGGGGTGCATGAAAACGCGGGGCTCGTCAACTCTAATTGGAGAAATTTGTGAGGTTTGTCGCAAAAGCATCGTAACAACCTGGAACGAGAAGAAGAATTTTTTCTCTCTCCACAAGGTCTGGACGACTTTACGAGTACAGCGCATCCGGTTGCCGCTTTGGGAGGATACCGCGTGTGCACTTTCCTGTTTGGTACTGTTGCAAGTAACGGTAACAAATACTAGCAAGGAAGTTGGAAAACCATGCAGTACATCAGTACCAGTACATGATGATGACTCTTTTGCAATTTTGCTTTATATAAATAGCAGTTTCCGCTTGATTTATCGGGGGAGCTCTGGATATATTTGGCGTGGAAGCAGTTCTTGATTTGCGTTGCGATTTGGAGTAATCTTCTCTCATTTGCCTTTCCTCTCCACCGGGGATTGATTGGTACAACAAGTGGCAATCATGGCTCCGCGAAATGATTCAGTTACACCAGCGGAAGTGAGAACGCAACTTGCTTCGCGGAATAAATGGAAGAAAGTAATCAACAATCCCAAGATTCTCGCCATCGCCTTCTTCGCTTCGTAAGTTTAACCTCCTATCTCCCTGCAATGACAAATATATGTCCATTCCATTATTCTTACTAATCAAACACAACATCTAGATTCGGAGGCTTCGAATATGGCTACCAACAAGGAGTTCTCGGCCAATCACTCGTTATGACTCGTTTTGTTGATAACTTCCCATCCGTGGTCAAATCATCGAGCGCGACAGGATGGCTCACTTCAGTGCTCCAGTTAGGCGGTATTCTAGGTTCAGTCTCAGCAGGTGTATTTGGAGAAGTATTTTCAAGGAAATACACCATGTTTTCCGCTTGCTGTTGGTTGATTCTGGGAAGTTATTTGTATTGCGGTGCTACATATCATAGACCACAGATGTTGTATGCTGGACGGTTTTTCACTGGTTTGGGCGCAGGAACATTTAGTGGTGTTGGGTATGTTAGCAAATTACCCCATTCTACCCCTGCTATGGAAGCATATCAAATTGACCAGGAGCTTTAATGCTAATTTGAGACAGACCCTTATACAACGCCGAGCTCTCCTCTCCTGAACTCCGCGGCTTCCTCGTCTCGTTCTACCAACTAGCGACTATTCTGGGAATTATGCTCTCGTTCTGGGTCGGCTACGGCAGTAATTATATCGGAGGAACAGGCGACGCCCAAAGCAACCTAGCCTGGCGTCTCCCGTCCATCATCCAAGGCATCCCCGCCATATGTCTCGCCCTCGGAATCTGGTGGTTACCATTCTCCCCCCGCTGGCTCATCAAACAAGGTCGCGACTCCGAAGCCATCGCCACCCTCGCCTACCTCCGCAAACTCCCCGAATCTCACTCTGTCATCCAAGTCGAGTACAAGGAAATCAAAGCCGAGTGCCTATTCGAAGAACGTGCGTTCGCAAAAGCATTCCCCCGGCTTGCGGAAAAGGAGAAGCAGAATGTGTGGATGAGGGAACTGGCTCAGTATATTAATATTTTCAGGACCATGGATAATTTCAAACGTGTCGCGACGGCGTGGCTGATTATGTTTTTCCAGCAGTGGAGTGGCATTGATGCTATTATTTACTATGCATCGAATGTCTTCGTCAGCCTGGGACTTACCGGTGGTACACAGGCACTTCTCGCAACCGGGGTGACGGGCTGCGTATTTCTCGTTAGCACGCTGCCGGCTTTGGTTTTGATTGATAGAGTTGGGCGTAAGCCAATGCTCCTCGTGGGTTCAGTGGTCATGTTCGTTTCAATGGTGATTACGGCTATCATAGTCGCGAAATTTCGTCATGATTGGGTTGATCATGCGGCTGCTGGATGGGTAGCGGTGGCTTTTATTTGGGTGTATGTTGGTGCTTTTGGTGCAACATGGGGACCGGCATCTTGGACGTTGGTTTCTGAGATTTTTCCGCTTTCGATACGTTCAAAGGGAGCTTCTATTGGAGCTTCCAGTAATTGGGTAAGTCGCTATAATATCACATTCTTCTAGTCTCTACTGGATACCTGAAACATAAAACTGACATTGGGTTGGGATATATAGCTTAACAACTTCGCCGTCGCATTCTTCGTACCACCGATGTTCGACACATGGGCCTGGGGTACATATATCTTTTTTGCTGTTTTCCTAGCGGCAGGTATTGTATGGGTATGGTTGTACTTGCCGGAAACAAAAGGAGCGACGTTGGAGGAAATGGATCGTATTTTTAAGAGTCATACGGGAGCTGAGGATGCGAGGATGTTGGATGAGGCGAGAAGGGATGTGCAGCTTACGGAGGACTTGGAGGACAAGGCGGTGGAGGCTGAAGAGAAGGAGGTTAAGGGGGTCGACATAGTGCATTTGAATAGTGTGTGAAAGCAAGGAATTAGGAAGGGAAGAGAAGAAGGTGGGATGATGTTCATGTGAAGCAGAAGAGTATATATATGTGTGTTATTTGGAAGCATAAAGGGCATACGGAATAGAATCCGGTGCTGAGATGTTACTGGGTCACTACCTCTACTTCCTATTTGTGATGCCGAATGACTTGAGAGCTCGTCGTGATGGACGGCAAAGACGATACACCAAAGAGGTCTTCTTTACTCCAGGATCTTTATAAAATTGAAGCATTAAGATTTTGGTAGAATTCCAGTTGATTACACATCTCATTGCTCGTATTTATTCCATATTTATGAATTTAATCAGGGTCTTTTTGGGTTTCGATAGTTTAGGGGTTCGCTTTGTCGTCCCAAAACTTTGGGCGTTCTTTCCGAGGTTGCAGCGACTGACACGATTTCGGAATGTGGGGTGAGTGCGGGGTAGCCGGTAGTTGTTCCGGCACCAGAGGGACCTCTATTCTTTCGAAAGATATGCTGTGGGCTGATATACGGATCACTTATCGTTGACGGTCCTCTCTATAGAGTTGTCAAATATGCGAGGACGGAGCTAAGACTCCAATTGATTACTGCTGCACCTCAAAAACCGGCATCCTTGTCATCCACTACCTGGACCTTGATGCTCCCCTTTGTGATATCTGAACACAATTCCAGGGCCGCTATTCCTTCTTCCAGCGGAAACGTATGCGTTATGAGATCTTTAAGGTTCAGTATCCCCCCACTAATACAAGCAATACCAGCCGGCCATGTATCCCGATATCTATTGATAAATTTGAGCTTAATCTAGGGAATCAGACAATTAGCTCAAAGTAGTTTCAGTCTAAACAAGACACCAGGATAACCTCACCTCTGCCAACGACATATGCATAAAAGGAAGATTATTCATAACTTCCTTCCCCACCCCAATCACCATCACAGTCCCACCTCTCCTCACCGCAAACGCCGCCGTACAAACACTACTCTCCACACCCGTACATTCTAGCACCGTCCTCGGGGCACTATATTCCGTATCCCCAAACAGTTTCCTAATAGCCTTTGCATTCCCTTCGGCGTCGAGGCTCCGATCAACCAAGTAGGTCGAACAGCCGGGCACAAATTTCTTTGCGAATTCCAGACGTTGTGGCTCGAGATCTGTGATTACTAGTGGATGGGCTCCGGATGCACGAGCGGCTGCTAGGGCGATGAGACCAATGGGGCCGGCGCCACAGATTAAGGAACCGGTGCCGAGAGTGAGTCGGGTGCGTTCGATGGCGTGCATTACGACGGAAAGGGGTTCGATGAGTGCTCCTTCTGCGAAACTGACGTTGTCTGGAAGTCTGGGGTTATTATGAAGTTAGTCGGTGAAAGAATGCGCATCATGCATATATGAAGTATCGGAGACACATTCATCTCGAGAGAGCAATCAAACTCTGAGAGCATCACGTTGACGATGAGTGAGTACAGCAATCAAACATAAGATAGACTTACTTATGAAGCCATTTCGCCGGATGTACCTTATATCTCTGCAAAGTGCCATGATACGGAGCAACCCCCGAAAACTTGACATCTTCACAGAGATTGTAGCGACCATCCATACACAAAAAGCATTCACCACACGGGACTCCCGGCTCAACCGCGACTCTGTCTCCTAATATTTGATTTCATTCATCAATGATGATCCCTAATATTACCAAGTGCATGCATACGGTACATACCTGGTTTTAAAGTCGTCACACCAGCTCCGCATTGCAGAACCACACCCGCGGCTTCGTGTCCAAGGATACAGTCACAGTTGACGACGAGAGAGCCGATTCGTCCTTTCTTCCAAAAATGTATATCCGAACTGGATGTAGGATTTGCTGGTTAGAAACTCGATTCAATTTGCTTGCTTCGTTTGTAGGGAAGCATAAAGCTTCTATCTCAATCCATTGATAGATTACTGAAACTCACCCGCAAATACCAGTAACTTTTATATGTAAAAGTACTTCTCCTTCCTTCGGAGTCTCGATAGATGCCTCGACCTTCTTTAGTTGGTGGTCGGGTGTTACTTGTATAGAAGGATTTCCTAAGGGGGATTTGCTGGACATTATGCTTGGTGATTCTGTCGGCCTGAACCTGTCTTTGGCAATCAGCTAGAAAAGCACGTTGAGAATCTATTTGGCTATGTCAAAGTACTGGACGAAATGATCTTTAATATAAGTTTTAGCTTCCAGCCGTCTTTCTATCTAGACAAGGTGCACAAATTTGGAAGTCGTACGCGCATCACTGCAATATCTACTGTGATTCTAGCTATATGTAGCCTAAAGCTTTGGCTTAATCGCTAGGTGTATGCAGGTAGTTAGTTCTAGCGTTGCGGGGATCGCGGGGGTGACGGGGAAGGAAAACCCCATTTTCTGGTTGTCCGAATTGGGTAATTCCAAGCGCTCTGCCGTCTCTCCTATTGATGTGCTAATGCCTTGATTCAATGAGGTATTCATGAGTAAGTACATGAAGTGATGCGAGTTCATTCTAATCAAACACCCTGGGTATATAAAAGATCGAAACTCTTTCCCCCTATTCGTTTAGCAGAGCAGAGCAAAGCCCACTGCGAGATCGGGACAGACCGATAAGAATCTGTCTTACTTGACTCAGCAGTTAAGACTCGGAATCTCGCCCGTATCTGAGAAAATTAACAGAAACTAACCCGTTCTATTGGAAGGAGACGAGGCGCAAGATTGATCTCCTTATGCCCCTCTCCACTTATACTGCACTTGTAGAGTTGCTGCAGCGTCCCATCAGGATTAGTATGTCGCCGGAAATACTGGCACACAGATGTATCAAGTTCTCGTCGCTATCTCCAATACTTTCAAGCAAGAAGCTACTCCAAGCACACTTCGAAAGTAGCTATGGTCGGTCTTGACTGGGTCGAATCGTCGGTGACACAACCGTGACTGATGCGTAAGATAGACCATATCGTCGCTCTAGAAATGCCTTTTTATCTTTTAAAATCAATGGAAGAGTACGACCTGAAAGATAATAAGGCAAGTAGTTCGGCGATTATGCGGGGCAGCCCTTTGCAATGCTGTCGTTGGTCTGCAAATGCTACGCCGCAGCAACAGACCCGCTGCACCAACAGAATCACCAACAGCATTATGCCGCACCAACACCGTTAATTGCGGGGCATCTCACCACTGGCAACAATACAAGTATCTATAATCGCGCACTGAGAACTTCAGGAACCTTTTACACTTCTAGTCTTACGTTGACTAATAGAAGTAAAAAGCACAACGAAACGAAAGCAACGACAACGTCAGATATTCATCTCAGTCAAGAATTGTAAGTTTGCCTACTCTTGTCTCATTGCGAAGCTTCAACTTGCGTTATTTTCCTTTCTCTAGATATTTCTTCTCTAACCTCACTTACCTAGAAGATGAGTTCCTCAGTCACAGCCGATCAGGCTGACCCTCAACGTCAGGCTCTCTATAAGGCAATGGAACTACGCCAGAAAAAGGAGTATGAGCGACTTCGAATGCAGCATAAATTGCACAGAGATGCAATGGGCGGCGAACTGGTCAGAGTGCCTCTGTCCAAACAAACGCCTATTCGTATACTAGATTCGGCCACTGGAGATGGTCTGGTAAGTATTTCATCTTCTTCCTAACTTTGCAACGGTATCAGCTTTCTTCATAAAATGTTCGCTTTCGGACTTTCTTTTTGCAAAATGGCGAATAATGTAAATACTGATAGCTTCCCAACGCAGTGGATGGTGGACGTTTCGAAAGAGTACCCCAACGCTACGTTCGTGGGAACTGATATTTTCGAGAAGCACTTTCAGCAGCTCGGAAACATCCCAGCTTCTATCACCTTCAAAGTGCAATCAGTGCTCGAGGAATGGCCGGCACAGGACCAGGAGGCTTATGACCTTGTGCATCAACGTTATTGTCTCGCGATGTTTAGTCCAGAGAAAGAGGAAGCTATTGTCAAACGGCTTTTTGGACTCGTCAAGCCAGGCGGTTACATACAACTGGTAGATGCAAACTTGGTCGGATACGATCGTGGGGAGGAGAACCCTGGTATGAGTAGAATGATGGATTATATGCAGAGAGGATTTACAGAAGCGGGAATGAACCCCGCTCCTGGACCACTGATCGCAGGTTGGTTGCGGAAAGCGGGAGCGGTTAATATCCAAGAAAATGTGCTCTCGTTCCCTCTAGGATGTAAAGCCTCGACAAAGGAGGCCCAGGTCAGCACGACAGATATTCTCACCAATATGATTGATAACTTTGCCATGATAGGATCAAGTAAGAAGTATTCCTAGTCATTCATTACGGTGCCTTACTTTTCACAGAAACTCCAAACTACTGGTTTACGCCTGATGATTTCGAATCACTGAAAGAAGCAGTTGTCCACGAAATGGATAATGTGGGCAACATCTGGCGTTTCTGGGTGGTCACAGCGCAGAAGCTTTAGGGATAGACTGTTTTATACTCGATAATAGTGTTAGGACCGACAACGGGGGCTTTTGTAGTGAATTCTAGCATTCCTGCACAGTTTGATATCTGCATGGCGGTTGTCGTCATACTACGAAGGCGCTGAAGCCAGCGTTAGTTGTGCAGTTCCCATATTCTGCTCGGAGATTGATTTTAACCGGTGAAAACACCAGAAGAAGGACATATTAGTGGTTTATAGGCTGCTAATCCAATTTATATGATTATCTGGAGGAAAAAGGAGCATGCTCATTGCTTATAGCTTTTGAATGGTAAAATTGACAGAATGACAGAGTTTTAAGGTCACGATATCCTGTTTTTATCATACTATAGTGCACAAACCAGTCGAAGCTAAACTTGATGCTAAGAACACAATAGACAACTACATCGACTTTATGCTACCAAAAGAGACCTGGGATTGCTTGGAGCCCAATATGCTAAGGAATATACGCTCCTGATTTCTCCGAAAATAAGTGTAGGAACTAAAGCCATGCTCCAAGATTTTTTCGAAACTGACTAGCAACAACATAGAAGCATCTGAAAAGAAGGAAAGAACACTGCCACGAGTATCATAAGTAAAACTATCACGAACTTAAGTGACAGGCTCAAGCTTTCCTCCCGTCACCCTCAATTCAACAACGTCGTCGCATTTTAAACGAAGAGCAGAAGATGGACAGAAAGCCTTGAACGCCTCCTCGGTTATCCCGTCATTCTCCGCGATAGCATTGTCGTCTTTTTCGTAAAGCTGCTTCAAGCTTGCTGTCGTCCACCACACGCCCAGTGTTTCAACCTCAACCCGATATACGCCATCGGGCTTTAACTTCATCCTTTGTAGGCCGCTAACACGACCAAACTCATCTGTATCAACCGTAACGGGGCGGTTAGGTTGAAGGATCATAAGCTGGTTGCGCCTCGGCCTTGACTTGGGGCTACCCTCGACGGCATATTGGTGTGACACAGGACGCTTGTAGCGATGTACTTCATGGGTATCAACATTCGTCACGATCAAACTGGAATTGTTTAAACGAGGCCTGTTGTCCTCCAACTCTTCCTGATCGTAAGGCCCCTGCTCTTTCCAATAATGCTGAAAGCCTTGTGTTTGAATCAAAATGAACTCTGAGCCGCAATTCGTAAGTTTGAATTCGAGCTTTCCGTCTCTCAATTGTAGTCGAACTTCGACAGGGGGAGGTAGAACGATATGTTCCGCGATTTGAAAAGTTGCTCGCCCGACATCCCTGTTATTACGCCGTGCATTCGGCAGCTCACTCTTGTCCCCTGGGAAATCGTAGTCTCCGTATGACCACCATTTAATACCCAGATCTCTGCTTTCCGATGGTGGCTCTATGCTGTATTGCTTCCCTGCGCGGAAAAGCTTTACCAATGGACTCTCAATACCCAGGTTGCAAGCGTATGTATCGAAGGTATAGATTCTGTGTCCAGTAGGTCGAGCATGAATTGTTATGACATTGCGCTCACTTACTGGCCAATCGAAAGAGCTCAGATCAATCATCTGACCGCCCTTGTTGGCTGGACCATCGTATAAATTCAGAAGATTATGTGTGAGGGCGTAGGGGACATCGAACATCGACCCAGAGGTGTCGATTAGAAGTTTGGACGAGTTGATTTCTGAATGCCCTCGCCAGAGTATACCGAAGACCACTTGGAACTGAAGACCTCCTGCTAGATCTAAACCCCGGTATCGGCCGGCCATCCGTACACGTAGCTTTACTTCGTGGGGAGGCACATCCCTCTCAGTCCCACTGGAGGCATGGCAACCTGATGGGCCTTCGTTCGAATCAGTAGACATGGTATTGTTTCTGCTTCAATTGCTCAAACAAATAATTAACAATTGATTAACGATCTCTGGGCTATATTTGTGTTTTGTTTGATATAATGCCGAATTCTATGACCGTATTAGGGGTTTCATGATGGCTTTGCCACCAACTGGGCGCACTCACAGAATGCTTATGCATCCCACCCGAGCCACCATATAGGAGTCGCAGCACGAGGTTTGGTACGAAACAAATCACCCTCTTCGTCCTCTCTTCGGCTTCTTCGGGTCTTCGGGCCAAGTGTAGACGCACCGCGGCACCTTTGATACATTTGCTTTGACGGCACAAAGTTGCTGACTCGCCAACCCCCTAAACCAGCCAGATTTACACATCACAAGAACAAACGCCGCAATCCTGCTAAACGATCGATCGCTAAAACTAAAGTCGCGGCTGCTTACCCTCCCAAAAATAAAGATTCTCGCTCTGTATTAGCAGATTCAGCACGATATCATGTTTTAGCTTGGAGAATGAAATGCAGTTTTGTGCTTTGTGCACCATAGAGACGACTAACAATACGAGGAATGACTAGATAGAAGGATCAGTTCGCAAGGCGTTTTTATAAGCATGACGAAGGAGAGAAGGAGGCATAGAGAACTGTTGGAGGCAGTGTGGCACCCTCAGTGAGAGCAAAATACTGTAGTATATATGAACCTTTCCATTCCCGTTCCACTCTTCCACCTCACTAGACTTTCATATCTTCCTTATTCACAACCAGACATTGTCACATTGAAACAAAATCGAGCTCAGCAGTTAGCACAATTCATTATTTAAGATTGAGTTTGCTCTGCGCAGCTGTTCTTGGATCTCACACCATTCAAGCTAGTCCATTGCTCGACCACCGGGCAACCCCAAGTCTCGTTAATAGGGCTTCTCCTTCCGACTACCCTTTGGGTGATCCCTGTCCTGGAGAATGGAAATAACTCAACTTCGACCCTACCAACGACTTCGATAAGACAAGTCTTGAAAATGTCCACAAAGCTGTTTGTAACGACTTACCTTCTCTTCTCAAGGCTACCCCAAGTTCTATCGAAAAGAACGATGCGAACTTCTCCCGGTACTTCACAGCAGATACGGACGAGGGTGATACCACCAGTGAAGATGATGATATTCAACGTGAGTAAGATCTTGATGGCAGGAAACATTAGAACAGATCATTATACTAATACAGCATTAGGTGATGTCAGTGCCGTTTTTGGGCAGCTTGATCCCAGCATCGGCGCAACGGATACAATGATTCCGGACAAACTTGACTTTGGCGAGATCTGCACAGGACCAGATTCAGGCGAACAGTTTGCATACACAGACTTTGACTCTGGACTCCAGAAGACGGTAATTTGTAGTTGGGCATTCAACAAGCTGCCAGACATTTCATCGCTGCAACCACCCTTCTCTGGATATCCAGATGACAAAATAGACACTTTAGCTCGTCTCGTGCTTCACGAAATGACACACTATGACATAGTTGCTACGGGTGCTGGTGTGCTACAGATCACGGATGCTGTTAACGAAGATGGACTTAGAGCTTATGGTCCTGCCAGAAGCCATGGACTTGTTGATACCGAGCAGGACGATGACCCCGGAAGAGCTGAGGTTAATGCGGATAACTATGCTTGGTTTGCTATGGATGCTTATGTTAGCTTTACTTTCAGCAGCAATCCCGATGACGCTCCAAACTACTTTCAGAACCCGCCTCATTACTAGACTAAACCATCATTGTGGACATGTTCTCCAGGGCAGAAAAAACCGGCCGATTTGGGACAATGTATTGTAGCTGCTTACTGTTGTCAAATGAATATCTCAGTTTATTCAACATATTATTATGTTTTCATTGTCCAACAACTGTCTTTGAGGTATTTTGGTCGGCCTGTTATTTCTACGACGGAGAGGCATGGTTTTGGAAACGCCTCACTTGGTTGTGATCCTCTCACTGAGCGGCTCATCCCCCCTCCACTTTGCTCCTTTCACTTCTGTTGCCTTTTTGGGCGTTGCTCGGTTATAGATGTATGTAGATGTTTTGGGGCGCTGGCCACCAGTTTTAAGGCCCTCAAAGTAGTGTACGGAGGTGTTTCCTATCTCAGTCAAACAATAAACGACTTTTGACCTCTCATCCGGACCCGGCTGCAGCAATTCGCTGCTCACACTCCGGATCCCCTGCTCCACATGTTGTACGTGCTATTGCGATGTATGCACTCCCCCGTCTGAGTAATTGAAGTCACTTGCTGTTCTTCGTCGTTTCCGGCCAGTCCAGGGTTAAAATAACACTTCGAGATGGACCGAAATCAGTAGAAACCAGCAGATCTACTGGACGAACTCCCTGTTCTGCTTCCTTGTTTTTCCCACCAAAGAATCTTTATACCGAAAGGGCGCGCTGAGGGTATTCTCACTTTGAGCCTCTCATAATATACAATCCACAGGATACACGATACGAACATATTTTAGTACACTTGTGCAAAACATATCACTCCATGAATGAATCAATCATACTACTCATCCAACGGATTTATACATTTCTTGAATTATCAATCATGAACAAGTTCCACTCGATCCCTATACAGCGATTTTTCATCTTCCTCAATCAGCCCTAAACCCATGAATGCAGACCAAAGCTATTCGGAGACTAGCCCATGCGCAACCGTGACGCCGCGCTACTGTATGAACCACCTGAGGTATGAAAAGATGAAAAAGTGCAAGAGAAATGTATATATAGGTCACGCTCTCACTTCCTCGAACTGCCCATCCATAGCGCTTGTACCCCCTCATCTATCCGCTTATCCCCTTTCATTAACTGTCCATCTTCGTTTCGGTGTGGGTGCAAACTCTCTAGATTTCTCCGATTCAGGCGGAGTAGCTACAGGTTTCGGTGAAGAGCCCCATAATCCCAGTGGAGCCAGTGGAGTAACCTCGTCGTCGTCTTTTTCCGATCCTGAAGGCTTCTTTGTCCCTTTTTCGTCTTTCGATACAGATTTCGTTCCATCATCGCCGAAATTCAAGATCATACTATCACCATCTGTCTCCTCCGCTTCATCTACCTCCTCCCGTGTAGGTGGCGTCGCACTCCATAGTCCAATAGAAGACTGCCTTGTCGGCGTAAAGTTTCTAGGCTTAGAACCAGTGAATGTGGCAGTTCGCCTCATACTACCTAAACTACTGGATACTGAAGTCATATTTAATGATGCTCGTACGGGCTCGTGACGTTCTCGGAATGTAGAGGTGACGGAGGGACTTCGGGAAGATGAGGCACTGTTTGTGTTGGATCGTAAATGATCTGTGTTCGCGGTAAGTTTGAGATCATACTCATCGGCCAACGAAATATTCTTCGAAGAGCTCCGGGAGTGTGATTTGGGCGTTGCACCAGGGGTAGGGGTAGGTGCATTCACTGCAGTAGGTTTGCGGACAGCCATTGTCAACGAGGCCATACCAACGTCCATCAAAAGTGGTTGATTGGTAAGAGCCCCAATAAGAGCATTGCAACCAGCACCATGCGTAACCAGAACAAGAACCAAATCGGTGTCTTCATCTCCAACCTCATCCACAGCATAATCCAACTCCGATTCAGGAGTCGCTGCAGTTTTGGTAGCCATCTTGCCAGGATCTTCTTCACTGTTGTACCACCCCAACATACTCTGCAGCCCCTTTCGGAATCTCTTATGCATTGCTGGCCATTCTTCACCATACTCACCGCCATTTCCCCAGCTTAATGGCTCCCTCATACTGTCCCATTGATAGTCCACATCAACACATGCATCTCGTGCATGCGCAACGTATCCAGGCGGAATTGGATCGGAACTTGAGATGGCATAACTCGGAACGGGTGGTTGATATACTCCGTGCTCCCCACTTGGTAAATGGTTATCATTCTTTAAACTTTGTCGACTTCCGTTACTTCCCACACTACTCAAACTACTTGTTCGATCTCTCCTGGGCAGTGCATGGGATAAGCTTGATAAGGACAGAAAGTCGTGCTTGTCGGTACTCTCCGGACTTCCCCACCCACCCGGAAAAGGTTGAAAACCGCTTGAACCGGAGAAATCGCGGACATGTATCAAGCTGTTGTAGTCTTCCCTACGTAATAAATCTGCTTTGGCACCAGCTACCATCATAACCGAACTTGGTGGAGGTGTAATGGCCTCGAAATATTCCGGAGCCAACCACTCCCCCAAAAACGCATCGACACGTATTGTTGCTTTCTTGATGTTTGCACCTTGCCCTGAGACTTTGTTCACTGCGTCGTCCGACGTGCCTTCAAAAACCGGTGCCAACCTTGGAGATTCTGTAGATACTATAGGTCTTACTCTAGGAGAGGAGAGCATATGCGTAGGTTTCGTATAGGATTGCGGCGACGTAGGACGCGCTACACGTGTATGGCCCGGATTTTGCGCGAGACCAGCACTTATTGCGACCGACGTCTGAACACATCGTAGAAATGGCGAACTGTGAATGATCACTTTATGTCGTCTCTTCCTACTGTTTCCCGAAGGCGGATCGCCAGCTGCAGGAGGAACTTCATCGTCTGTTTCACGAGTTCGTAGGATATTTGCTATCCGGGCTCCGAGAGCTCTCGACTGCGTCCAGCCACCATATGTGAGGGGAGGATCATAAGGCGTCGGAGTCGTCAAGTACCATTGACCGTCTGCTTGATCGAGTCGAGCGCCATGCCTATAAAACTGTTAGAATCCCCACCAGTGACTGCACATAAACTTCTCGACATTCAGGCCTTTTCGGGCTCAGCGCAGTTGAGCTACACAGGAGAAGTGCTTACCTGACGACAATAATAACAGCTGGCGGCCAACCCATGATAGTTACTCCAAGAAGATTCTAGCTTTCCACCAGCGACATCTCCTCATGTAAAGGATTTATAAAGAAAAGTGGCCAGGTTGTTGAGCTCCGGAATAACCTTCTTTGACTATGCCAATGTAGGAAGTGTTGCTGTTGGTGTAGATCTAGCAGGGAGTAAACTTCGTGAGCATCATCGACAAGGCAATACAATCAATAGCTCTGTTGATGCGGGGGGCAGTTTTCAATGTAACCTGCAGCTGCATGTGATAATTAATTTTAGCCTTTGAATTCAGGCAATAGACCCTGGATCTGGAATCTAAAGAGCTCTGGAGGCTTCATCGCCGTTGATTGGTAAGCGTAAGCATCTCCTTAGCATTACCAACAAAGATTGATACGAAGGAGTACTTCATATTCGTATTTGGACATCTTCTCTCTTGGCTCAATGTTGCCTACTTTTTTCTTTGAAATATATACAAAATGAAGCTATCCAATCTTCTCCAAATACCTGTGCTTCTTGCACCATTATTCGCGCCCGTCGTCGTCAATGCCGAGCATACGAGTAACTGGGCGGTTCTTGTGTCAACGTCGCGGTTTTGGTTCAATTATCGCCATCTCGCAAATGTCCTTTCATTATATCGCACGGTGAAGCGATTGGGGATTCCAGATTCGCAGATTATTCTCATGCTACCAGATGACATGGCATGCAACCCACGAAACGCCTTCCCAGGTACTGTTTACAGTAACGCCGATCGCGCCGTTGACCTCTACGGTGACAACATTGAGGTGGACTACAGAGGATATGAGGTCACTGTGGAGAATTTTATTCGACTATTGACGGATAGAGTTGGAGAAGAAATGCCAAGGAGTAAGAGACTATTGACGGACGACCGCAGTAACATTCTTGTGTATATGACCGGGCATGGTGGGAATGAGTTTTTGAAATTCCAAGATGCAGAGGAAATCAGCGCCTTTGATCTGGCAGACGCGTTTGAGCAGATGTGGGAGAAGAAGAGGTATACGCAATTGCAATTGTTGTCTGGTATTGTACCCAGCTAATGATGAATAGATACCATGAGTTACTCTTCATGATCGATACCTGCCAGGCGAACACAATGTACAGCAAATTCTACTCTCCTAACATAATCGCGACTGGTTCCTCTGAAATTGACCAATCTTCATATTCCCACCATGCTGATAACGATGTTGGAGTTGCGGTCATCGATCGATACACATACTACAATCTGGACTTCCTCGAGACTCAGGTCAGAGAGCCAGGTAGCAAGAAGACCTTAGGTGATTTATTTGATAGCTATGACGAGTCCAAGATCCATTCGCATCCAGGTGTCAGATGGGATCTCTTCCCAGGCGGAGAACAAGGCGGAAGGGAGAGGTTGTTAATGGACTTTTTTGGCAATGTACAAAACGTGGAGGTCGACAAGGTCATCAATGACACCGAATGGAAGGAAGATCTATTGTCGCTGGGGAAGAAGATTGCAGAACTACGTGAAAGATCCGAAGCAGAAGAAAGAAATACTACCGCCGCAGCGTCTCACATCAACCAACCCATCCGACGCATCAAAGCCGCCAAAGTTGAGGTGGATAATTCATGGTGGGGAAAGAAAGCTATAGGCGCTTGGGCTCTAGCTGGATGCTCACTAGTTTGGCTGGCAGGGTCATACTTGGAATCAGCATAGAGCTGTTGTTCAATAGAATTCGTATAGCGACTTGAAGCCTCCCGTATATCACAAATCTGTCACCCAACCTATCTATATGCACGCCTTGCTCTACAAACTCTATCGTCACGCCAGTTCAGCCTCTAACGCGGCATAGTTTGTTCCTGGACCATGATGGATTTTCTTCAGTTTTAATCCGGACAAGTCTAGCAGATTCTTCCACTGCTTCTCGGTTCTTTCACGACCAGTCAACACCATCATCGTTATATCCATCCATGCAGTCTCAACATCAGCTTGAGTTGCTGGGATGACGATCTCCGAGACAACCAATCTCGATTTACCGGGTTCCATTGCACCAGCGATCTGCTTGAGAATCTTTACACAATCATCATCAGGCCAATCGTGGAGACATCTACGAATGTAGTAGATTGCGGCTCCTAATGCATGTCAGTCAGGATGTGGAAGACAGATTATTCTTGGAGATACTACCTTTCAAGGGTTGGGGTGTGAAGAAGTCATACTCCATCTTCTTGATTTCAGGAAGTTTATCACCTATCGATTCGAGAACTTCAGGTCGTTCTTGCAAGACGATTTGGCCAGGGATACCATCAGCGAACTCCTTTATCTGCTTGGTCACATGTCCACTTCCACCACCAATATCGACGACCAACACAGTCTCGTCATCTGTTTGTAGCTTGCTCAACTCCTCTGTGAATGGAAATACACCTGCTGTCCACTTCGTTGCTTCAGTCTGTGCGATCATGGCAAGGTTCAGGTTCTCAAATCGATCAGGGAATGATCCAATATGCTCCCACATATTCTTGTCTCCAGTTTCATGGGCATAGCAATAAGGGTTCTTGAGGTGATCATCTGGACTCTTGAAGCCAGAGTTACGGAAGAACTCGTACATTCGAGCATTCGCAAGGTTGTATTCATCGTACCTGCAAATATCTATTAGAACGGACCTCGGGTTTGGGGAAAAGGATGGCCAACATTAGTTTGAAGATTCCCCGGATTTCAGGAACCAGATAGATCATTGAGTATGGCGTGTGCTTATATTCTTCCTCTCCAACTTCTTCAAACGGACCAAGGGGAGTAAGGACTCTCATGAGGCGCACTGTTGATCGTTCACAGTCAGCTGACCAATCGCCAAAAGGGTGACACAACTGAGTTCAAACATACCCAAGATATCCTTCTCCACTCCCAATTTCCCCGCAAGAGTAGTAGCACTAACAAAAGATCCATCTTGGGGTAAAGCATCAAAGACACCCATCTCCAAAACGGCTCTTAAACTTCCTGAATACACCGACTATTTTCACGTGATTAACACTCAGCTGAATTGTTCCCCAGCCACTCATATCCAATCCTCTATCCACCCGTATTACATTCATGACGATCACAGATCAAAGTATCAGAGTGTCAAAAAATCCTCTCACATTTTCAAAATTGGAGAAAACCATATCCACCGGTCCCCGAACCGTGCTCATGAGTTTTGACGTGGCCATGAAAAGGTCGACGTGCTTTTCGCTAACCTCCCCTCGGGATTTGGCATCTTTTCGTGCCAAATTCTTGGTTGTGGTTTCGGCGTATACATCTATGGCCGAGCTGACTTTGGACAGCATGTCTTTCATGGCCGCAACCTCTTGCGCCAATGATTCAGCGGTCTTCTCCATTATGCTTGTGTGCGAGTGATGTGATATCTGCGTCGTAACAGCGTCTCGAGATGCCGATAGGTTCCTGCGTTCCACAAAAGGTAAGGGACAAACCAATCGATGACTTGGTTGTCCAAGCTTGATTACTGGATTCGAGTCTGACAACAGGAAAAAAAAGGTTCTGTGCGGAAGTGGTATGATGCTACGGTTACGATGGAGAGATGCAAAATATAAGATATTTTCATGCAGTAATGGTTACAGTTTGTTAGGTTTGTGGTTGAGAGGACAGGATCTTTTTCATACGGGCAAGAGTGAATATCGACCTACCGAATGTAGCTTAATGCTAGCACTAATTTTGACGGACTGCGAGCTTTTGAGGAGTAGCTGAGTGCAATTTTGGCTATGACTATGGAATTCATGACTACGGGTAGTTTGCACTGTACTTTGTATAATCGAGGAGGCGTGTTGAGAGATGGACTGCCCGTGGTGGACTCCCGGATTCAAGCCACTGATAAAGAATATATTTCGTGGGCCGGGACGACAAGGGGGACGACAAGGGGATGCCGGACGCATCATGGACGGATCATCGATCAGAAGCTCAAAATGGATTATGGTCCGAGATATTCGGGCGGCTTCTTATGTCCGCGCACTCCTCATGGAATCGAGATGCTCAACAAAAAGGCTGAATAATGGCCAGATGGCCAGATGGCCAGTTTGGGCAGTTACACGAATTCATTGCAGGATAGCATCTCGACTACAATTCCGAATTTATATCAGCCTCTCAATAAACAGACAAATACCAGCTGCAGACATCAGCCTCTCTACCGAGTAATTTACTTTAAAGTACAACAAAGCAAAAATTCTCCATTTATTCTGTCATCAAAGGCGCTCCGTTCCGCAACTTATCCCACGATTGGCATTGGTTCTCGAAAGCGGCAAGATGAGGAGGGGCAATCCCTATTGGTGTGGTGACCAAAATGGATAGGGGTACAGTCAGAAAGTGGGAAAGTTGGAGCGGCCTCGTGGGAAGTGGAAGGGGAAGGGGAAGGGAAGACGGAACAAAAAGGGCGTGGCAGCAGGAATGGCACGGTGGAGATGGAAATCTTACTGGGTACTGGGTACTGGGTACTGGGAGGGATCGGGATGTAACCGGGATGAAGACAGATCCCTTCCATGCCTTCTCTAGAAACTATTCATATCCCCTACCTTCCATCGGCAAAAACCATGTAAGAACCCTTTTCGAACTGCCTCCCCCGCCTCCGTGCTGTAGGACGCACTGCAACAGACTGCACATATTGCGCACACTGCACACAATGCGCGCGGAATAAAGTGGTTGAGAACGGTGAGCATCAAATCATTCAGCAGAGACGAGACGTCTGTGGCACGCAAAGATCGAGCAAGGCCAAGGAAAGGTCAGTCCACCATCCGCAACACAGCACAGCACAACCACACACACCGTAGCTACGTAGCCAGGGAAGGGAGAGAGAGAGTCATCCTCCATCCATCCATCCATCCATCGTCAATCCATACCCTATAGTCGTACTTCGTAAGCTGGCACTACCACTACCACTACCACTATCACTACCACTACCAGCACCGGCACCAGACCAGCACCAGCACTAAATAACCCACACCCCGAAAACCCACACACGGAAGAGCGAAGAGGGAAAAGGGAAAAAAGTGATATATTGTCTGTAATGTCCATCCGCACGTAGCTTGGCTGCTTGGACTAGAACAATTTACACTTTATACTCTGCACTGCCAGAAGCCGCTTTGTTCTACTTTGTATAATAATTCATCAATGCTCCTCGCCTTAACCCTAAAGCTACCACCAAAGTGCGTACATTACTTTACATGTACCAGATTTATCTAGATTATCCATCCATCCATCCATCTATTTACTCAGTAACCTTACCTACCTCGCGATATTAATCTAATCCCATCTGCGAGTAGTTCTTTGTCAGTTCTGCGAAATACTCCTACAATATTCCTGCTGTCTATCGTCGACTTATTCCTTACTCCTTACTCCTTCAGTTACTAAATTGCGAAACGAAGCGCAACAAAACGAAACGGACGCGATCAACTTGCACTGACTGACTGACTGACTGACTGTACCTACGAAGTATCAACTGTTTTATTTGAGGCATTGTTCCAACTGTTAGTGGCTTAATTGATAAATAACCCCAGTGCCAGTGTCAGTCAGTCCCAGTGCGTCGGAGTCGGTGCCAGTCTGCACGCTGATCTGTAGCGGTCTTGTTCTTGTATGTACAGTGTTAGCTCATAGCTTGCTTTGTACATCGTACCTTGCAAGTTACACCATTCATACCGATTGACCAGCTACCTTATTGGTATATTTTATCGGAGGGAAGGAGGTTATAGCCATGCCACAACCACCGGCGGCGGAGACATCGGGCTCGGGAGGCCACCTCCAAGCTACTAGTACTGCGCAAACAACAGCTCAATCGGGGAGTGCGAGCCAGCCACCACTACCACCACCACAAACAACGACAACAGCAACAACCTCACCGGCTGCCAGTGGTGGTAGTGAAGTTGCCTACGATAACGCACCAGGTAACGATGGCCACCAAGACGACGAACACGTCGAAGTAGTAAGTTTTCTCCCTCCATCCATCCGCTCCATCCATCTTCCAAGTCACGAGGTCTTTGCAACTATTCACATGCCACTCCATCTATCCCAACCCAACCCACCTAACCACCCAACCAGGACACCCAAAGCGAAGCCGACTCCAGCTACGACTATGAAGACTCCATGAGCTCCTCCACCTCCATCTCATCCTCCATCCTAAACTATACCTACGAAAACGGACGCCGCTACCACGCCTACCGCTCCGGCGAATACATGCTCCCGAACGACGAACAGGAGCAACAGCGTCTGGACCTCAAACACCACGTCTTCAAGCTCGTGCTTGGCGGTCGTCTCTTCTGCGCGCCCATCGACGCCAACCCGCAACGCATCCTGGACGTCGGCACCGGCACCGGACTCTGGGCCATCGAAGCCGCGGACGAGTTCCCGTCCGCCGAAGTCACGGGGATTGATCTCAGCCCCATCCAACCAGCCTGGGTCCCCACGAACTGCAAGTTCATCATCGACAACGCCGAGGAAGACTGGGTGTACTCGAGCAAGTTCGACCTGATCCACTGGCGGGTGCTGGCGTCGGGGATCCGCGACTGGCCGCGCTTGTTCGCGCAGGCGTATGCGAATCTGAAGGAGGGGGGGTGGGTCGAGGCGCAGGAACATGATGTGAGGATTGAGAGTGATGATGGCACGGTGGTGAATGCGCCGCATTTGGAGCGCTTTTTCCAGTTGATTGACGAGGCGAGTGTGAGGAATGGGAAGATGATGGATAAGGTGGCGGAGAGGCAGAAGGAGTGGATGATTCAGGCGGGGTTTGTGGATGTGCATGATCAGGTTTATAAGGTAAGTTTTTTTCTTTCTTCTTCCCACTTCCTCCCCAGATCCATCTCCCTAGCATCTCCCTCAACACCCTCCACGCCCCACTAACCACCCTCGCAGGTCCCCATCGGCCGCTGGCCCAAAGACAAACGCCTCAAGGAAATCGGCATGTACTACCAAGCGCAATGTCTCGACGCCGTCGAACCCATCAGCGTGGCGCTGTTCACGCGCGTCCTGGGCTACTCGTACGAAGAGGCGCAGGTGATGATGGTGGGGCCCAGGAACGATATGAAGAATCCGAATGCGCATGTGTATATGAAGTTCCACTTTGTATATGGGAGGAAGCCATTTGCGGGGGAGGTTTTTGGGTGAGGGAAGGGGATGGAGATGAAGAGGGGGAGGCGGACTGGAGAGGATGAAGATGAAGAGGGGGGAATGAGGTTGGGTTGGGTAATGGGGGAGAGGAGGGATGGATGATTTAATGGATGGGATGCATGCAGAACGAAGAAAGAAATCGAGGTGAACAAAGATGCCCGGGAGTTTGTATCAGGAATTGCTAAAGGGCAAGTCAGGATAGTACGAGTGTGTGCATATATGGGATAAGTTAGTTAGGGATTCTTTGGTTGACAGATAGGATATCCAGTAGAGCACTACGTTGGTTCAGATTTTATAAATGCATAGTTTTTGTCTGATTTGATATGATTTGAAGATTTTCCGGTCATGTGTGGGGAATGAATGAGGAGATGGGTAGGATAGATTAAGGGGGGGGCGAGGATGTTGTTACTTGGTTTGCGGTGAGAGGCGGCTGCTGGAGGATGAGGGGGATGGAGCAGTAGAGGAGCAGGTGGGATTCTGCCCACCGACTGGGAAGAAAGAAGTTATGATTATATCTGATGCGGTTTCTGCCGCTTCGAGTTTACGTGAAGTGAAGCACATGCAGATGTTCTAAACCAGTGGACAAGCAGAATAGTTGAACGTATTGATAGCTGTGAAGAACCAATCTTGACAACTTGAGATGAGGATAGATTAGCACACTGAGGAAGATGGATATGGTACTGGGCTGAGATTGGTAGATAGACGACTAGTAATAGCAACCAACCCGTGGACATATGAACGACATTCTAATCTCGTAGCGGTTGGACTTTACCATAGTCACCAATGCAGCAATTCGTTTGCCACGCCAAACGACCTAGAGGACTTATGAATCTGAAAGAAAATACACAAGACTGTCAATCTCGTCTCAATTGATTCATCCTGCATTAAATGATCACATTCTTCCCCATCTCCCAATTGCGCCACCCTCAATGCTTTTTCCCAAACTCCCCAAATTAACCCTAAATCAAGTTCTAGATATTTATCCTTCTCATACGCACAATCTGTAACTAGCATAACGTCCAGCCGTCTCCGAGTTTCGAATAATCTTGACAACCTGCCCTCTCTTAAGGCCCAAATATCTTGAAACTGGATCACCGACTTGGATACGGGGAAGTTGAGTATCCTTCAATCTGTATCTCTGCAGCAGCTTTTGTCGCTCCTCCTTGCTCAATAGAATGTGTGTGGGGACCAACTCGTGGTGTGTGATGTTAACTAGAAGATCTTGTTCGACGAAGACTTCGAGCTTGGTTTCCGATGCGACAGCGGGAATAATCTTCAATGCAGGACCGGATGGCGCAACAGGTGAGATGAGGATGCCGGCCTTGAAGTTGTTTGAAGTGAGATGATGAGCAAATGTTCGCAGATGCTTCACACCAATCGAACTCTCCGGATTCACCAAAAACTCGACCCAGATGGCGCCAATCTCAGGAGCGGAAGGATGTGGGTTCTCTGGGGTTGGAGGATCGGCGTATTTCCTAATCATCTCGGAACCGGGGATCGCAGAGAAGTTCAATGAACGACGACTAAACGCAAGAAGTGGTTAGACAAAGAATCCCATACGCAAGAAACGGTGGCGCACATACTCAACGCTTCCATCTGCACTGGTATGCTTTCTTTTAAAGTCCTCGAAAGACATGGTGACTTCCTCGTCGGCGAGAAGATACCCTCGGTCGCGGACCATTTCGTGAACAGTTCGAGAGCATCTCCAAAGTCGGGCGGCCTCGCGATCGATTCCGTCTTGCGCCCGGGATCCCATATCATCGTCGGCCATTTTTGCGATTTCGCGGATGCGGAGTTAGGCGAAAGGGTAGATTATCGACGGCGCAATACGATGTAAAGCAGGGTAGAGGAAGTAATAATTGACTAAAGGGCTTCACGGGTAAGTGGTGTAAAATGGCGTCGAGGGGGTGCAGGAGCGGGGATTGAGAAATGGATAAAGGTATTGCAATGGTAGAAGGTTCTTTGAGGATAAATTGTCTACCTCAGGTCAAAATTTGTTTGACAGCTGCATCAATGGTTTTAACAATTTTGTTTGCATGCCCATACAAGCTCAGTTGTTCTCTGTGGTCAGCCGTATCACTTCTACGGTCAGCCGAAAGGTCGAATTGTTCGTCGCAAAATCCAGGGTGCAAATGGTTATGTCCGAAATAACGCATGGGTGCAGCTAAAAAGTTTATCTGTCCACCACGCACAACCACAATTTCGCATTTCGCATTTCGCATTCTGTTACTTTGTCCCTTTTGCTCAGTACCCCGACTTCGACCTTGTCCTAGTCCCAGCCATTCGGGTCGATATTCCTCCAGTTCTTGTATTCATACTTTATTCGGGTATAATACAATTCTGTACATTCACTCGTCGTTCTAAAGACCCCTCATTCTTTGGTTGGATATCTGGCTCTAGGACCCGGAAGGAAATAGATCTACTGCTTGTCTGTCTTTAAACACATCCCTCCACCACCTACTTCACTCCACCAGCACGCAATCATGGCCGAGTTAGCTACACCATCTGCCGCGACAATGTTTGACGGAGGGGCTCCAGAGAAGACCAAGGACGCCAATGTTCGGCCTTCCAAGCCAGACGAGGTGGAATACAAGAAGAATCTGGCCAAGGCAGACAAGGAGCTCAAGGATGCTCAAGCAAAGTTTGTATGTACATTACTATAAGATATGGCCGGGACACTGCCCGGGACAATGAAAATCTCTATTCCTGTGCGTCGGCAGACTGCATTGATCTAAGGCTAATTGCTTCCTGCAGAATGCCGCCAAAGCCAAACTCGATGTAGCCCAGCCAAACAAGAACAAGGACTCACCTGCGGCCAAACGTCGATCCGATCTTATCGCTCAATTAAAGGCAATCAAGGAGCAACAATCTTCCACCAAGTCTGGTCGCATGCAAGTCTTCGATCAAATCAAGAAACTCGACGAGCAAATCAAGGCCAAGAGCAGTGAACAGAAGGTTGCCAAGTCAAAGGTCGGCTTCAAGAATGTCGACGAATTGGACCGCGAGATCGACCGCCTGCAAAAAGCTGTCGATGCTGCCAACATGAAGATCGTTGACGAAAGAAAAACCCTGACCGAGATCTCGAATTTGAGAAAACAGCGCAAGGGATTCTCTGGATTTGACGAGACCGAGAAGGCCATTGATGCATTGAAGGCAAAGAAGAAGTCTCTGCAAGATACCTTGGACGACCCGGAAGCCAAAGCTCTGTCCGACAAGTACTCTGCCCTCCAGGCTGAACTGGATGCGTTGAAGGCCGAGCAAGAAGAAGCTTACCAAAACTTTGGCTCGCTCAAGGCTGAGAAGGACAAGCTTTACAAGGAACAACAAGACAAATGGGGTGCCTACAAGAAGATCCAGGACGACTACCACCAAGGTGTCCGCGACTTCAAGAACTACGAATGGAACGCACGACAAAAGGCTCGCGAACGTCAAAAGGCAGAATATGAGAAACGTGAGAACGAAAGGAAGAAGGAAAGGGCCCAGAAGTTGCTCGCAGAAGCTAGTGATCCAGCTTATTTGGACGAAATTAGACTTGCTGAGAGTGTCCTTCGTTTCCTTGATCCGTCGTCTACATCTGCCAAAGCACCATTGCAAGCACCAAGTGGACTCGAAGCTGCCCCTGGAAGAACTGTTGATGATTCTGGATTGAAGGGTGTTCGAGTCGTGAAGAAGGAGGACCGCGAAGAGGATTATTTCAAGGGTACAGGTGGAAAGAAAGGAAAGAAAGGCAAAAAGGGACCTGCAACCGCATCACCCGCTTCTACCCCTCCAGCTTCCGGCAAATATAGCTGCCCCCCAGCTGTCATGGAAGATTTGAGCAAAATGGGTCTTGACCCACCGATGAGCGCAGCTGATGTTCCAGCTGTCACTGAGAAGGTTAAGGCTAAATTGGCACACTGGAAGGAAGATCAAGAAGCCCAGACCAAACGAGTAAGTTCCACCACAGCGCTCCACTCTTTTTCATTGAACGTTCTGCATCAGAAAAAATGCACCGAGGGGAATTAAGCGACTAACGTAGCGTTTGTAGAACATCGCCAAAGCACAAAAGGAAGTTGAACGACTTGATGCAGAAGACCAGTCGACCCCAGAAGTTCCCGGTACCCCGGCCACTAACGGCCATGGTGAAACGAAGGCCACGGCATCTGTAGAGGATGGTGGATCGGTTGCCAACGAAGTGGAATTGATCAAGGGAGCTGTGGCGGACGTGGCAGCGGACCTTAAAGGTGCTTCGTTGGAAGATAAGGAGGAATAAGGAATTTGGAACGGAAAATAAAAACTTCCTGATATGGAAAACCTGATACTTTATCTACTTCATTTGAGTTTTATGATGCATTATTGACGGGCTGGGCTTTTGGGTGGTGAATGTGATGGTTGTGGTGGTGGTGGTGGTGGTGAAGGTTGATTCAAAAAAGCAAATTACCGGTACTTGGAAGATAGATACCTGCTACATTTAAGATCATGAGGACATTTAAAAAATTTCCTACCTACATACTCATCTACTTCCCTGTTTTGTCTATCTGCAATCTTTGATCTTCGTGTCTGCTGTATTGCTTACAGTAGGAATCTCATTTGTGTTCTCGACTTGCATGCTGCATCACCGTCTTACTTCCGAGACGTTAGGGGGCTACATACGAACTAGCAATCATACATACTTACTATCTAGTGCTTAGGTCCGGCTGTGTGTGAGCTGTCTTTATAGTACTTATTCGTTGTTCAACAAACGTTGCTGGCTTTGGAATCAGATAAACCGAGAACGGAAATACAACGGAGTTTTGGGAGACGATGAGGATGAGATGGGTAGGTAAGTGATAGGTAAGTGTTTGAATATCTTCAACACATGTCAAGTAATGTAATACCATCTCCAATTCCAATCATAGACAAATATATACATGGTATAAGATCGATCGTATATGAAAATGATACCAGGAAAATACACAAGAAAATAGCCGCCACTGATAAACAGAACTCCAAATATTGACTTCGCCGTGCATGCTACGCCGTGTGGTATGATATAAAGAAAGGCCGTAGGAGGTGGATGAATGAGCATAGTATGGAGACGAGATTTGATGACCTGCATCGATGAAAAAGAAACGGAAATGAGAAAAACACCGGTATATGCATGCACTAGGGATGTATTGTTAATTGTTTGATTCATTCTTAGGAGTGAGTATGATAAGGTAAAAACGTACATGTAGATAGAATCCTTCCTTTGTCACTCCTCATTGATCCTCCCCCTTCATTCATTCGTTCGTTCATTTATTCATTATAGCCCGCTTTCTTTCTTCCCATCATCATCATCATCATCATCAAACAGACTTGCAACCAATCTATCATCAAGTTCAGCCATCCATCAGGAGTTCGTCAATAAATCAATCAATCAATCAATCAATCAATCAATCAATCAATCAATCAATCAGTAAGGGTTAACGTAAGCATAGCCCGTCGCAGGCGCATACGCAGGCGGAACCCTCCTTGAAGAAGGCGGCGGTGCATGGATGCCTCCCGGCGGCGGAGGCGCAGTCATCGGTCTCGAGCTCCCCCGCTCCCGATGCACACTATCCCTTCTCTCTCTATGTCCTTCACCAGCCGGTGTCCCGATTCTCCTCTGCCGTCTGTCAACCGAAGGATCTGCGATAGCAGGTGTGCTCCCTCTCTCGGGCCTCTCTCTCTCGCGAGGAGCTTTTCTTCCGCCTCCTCCCAACGCGCTGAGAGGTGGGTCACGCACGCCGGGATCGTCGTCTGCTGGGAGTGTCAGCTCCACGAGACTGAAGAAGTATTCGAGTACTTCGGGGTAGCGTTGCACGCTGGCGCGCCAGTCTTCGTCAATGCCGCGTTTTAGCTCGGCGTCGGCCTGGGAGATTTCAGAGGGGTGGGGACGGGCATTGTAGTAGTAGGCGGCGCGCT
This sequence comes from Rutstroemia sp. NJR-2017a BVV2, assembly GCA_002946415.1. Taxonomy (NCBI): domain Eukaryota; kingdom Fungi; phylum Ascomycota; class Leotiomycetes; order Helotiales; family Rutstroemiaceae; genus Rutstroemia; species Rutstroemia sp. NJR-2017a BVV2. The sequence continues at coordinate 71,126 of NJPS01000072.1, forward strand.
CGGTTATGCGGTGGATTTGTGAGGCGTGCTCTTCTTTGCGGCGGGTGGTGAGAACGCTGAAGTAGGAGAGGATATAGTCTTGGGCGTGGCCGCGGACCCAGCTTCTGCCGAGTGGGGAGGTTAGTTATGTGGAGGGGTAATGTGGGTTGACGAATGGGTCGAGGTAGGGAGGTGTGAAGAAGAGTTTAAAGGATATTGGAGAGGAGTTCGGGCAGGTGGAGAAGATGGGGAGAAGGGTTGGCGGCGTCATTGAGCAAGCAAGTGCTTGAGGGAAGTGCTTGATGTAGAGGCGAGACATTGGCCGAGCAGAACCTAGGTTGCAGAGATCCTGGAGATGATGATCAAGTGATCATGGAAGGATTGAGGTATGGGGTGGGCAAGGATCCCAGCAACGAATGGGTAACACAGTTGAAACGGAAACATGACATACCTTATATCAGTATATAGACCCGTCATCATCCTTTGTTCAGCCTGGCGGACGGCAACGGTAAGACCATTGGCTTCGCATTCGCACTTGGCAGTTGCTGGTTGAGAGCATATCGCACAATCGGGATCCATGATCTTGACTTGTTTGTTGTTTCTGGTGTTCTTGATTAACATTGTGATCAAGAGAGATAAAGGAGATCATCGGTATCAATGAGGGGGTTGGTGAAGCTAGTAGTGGAGTAACAACGATTGAAGATACAGGATGGATGAAGATACAATAAACAATGATGATTAGGTTTGAGTCAATTGGGGCTCAAGGATAGACAATGTGGAGAGGAAGGATGATGAAGGGGGAGAAGAAGAAGAGGAAAATAAGGAGAGGGGGAATATTTTGGGTCTGGATGTTTGGGGAAGATGGAAGATGGAAGAGGAAGAGGAAGAGGAAGTATGGTCCAGTCCACAGTAAGAAAATGGGGACGGCAAGAGTATGTAGGTCGCTTGACTGACAAGACATATGTCGAGACTCGAGAGATGTATGTGAGTGGTTTCTTGGGGGGACATGCCATGTTCTCGCTGGCTGGTATCGTATCGTGCAATGCAGTTGAGTGTGGGGTAAATGATATGTACGAAGTATGATACCAGCACCAGTCGAGCCAGTCGAGCCAGTCGAGCCAGTCCCAGCTCAAGTATGTATTCGCATCAGTAGGTGAAGTCATTTGGTACTAACCTTTTTCCTTCGCTCTCGTTATTTTTCCCGTCTCCCTTTCTCGATCCAGACTCGTTCCGTAGATTCAATATTATGCTATGTTGGATTTGCTGCAGCAGATTTGCACGATATGATTCACGCTACGCAACGTTTCCGCACCATTCAAGGTAAGACGTCCGATTAGAAATCGATGTGTTGCAGTTGCAGTTGCAGTACCAGTGTCAAGGGAATTATAAACACCAAACCCCACGATCAGCAGCGCGTAATGCCAATTCGTAAGTGTAATGTAAGAGGCCGCTGGAGATGTGTACGAGGATAGGAGGTGGTGGAAGTGGAAGTGGAAGTGGAAGTGGAAGTGGAAGTGGAAGTGGAAGTGGAAGTTGTGGTATGATGGGAGAGCAAAGCAAGAAGCTGAGAGGATGATTTGATTTTAGAAGATTTTAGGAGCAGTTCAGATGGGACAACAAAGACGCGGAACGGGAGGAGGAAAAAGGTGAGATGTCGTTAACGGCACTGGCACTAACACTCCGACGAATGTAGGTTAGAGGGGGGAGACAGGTGGTGGTGGTAGGTGGTGGTGGTAGGTGGTAGGTGGTAAGAGCTGAGTGGGTGGTATTGGATAGGTAGTAGTAGTGCTTGTAGTAGTGAACGATAGGTTGAAGAGCAGGTGAGATGAGTTGTGAGGTGGTAGGACGATGAATGATAGATGGGTATGTGGCAAGTGTGTAGAGTCGGTGGGTGATCAAAGATCGGAGGCAGGTAATAAAGTGGTAAGAAGCGTAAGTGGTTCTAAGTCGTGATCGTGTTCAAGTACAGCGGTGACTGGTTGCGACTGAGTGGACGCGACTGACGGGCGGGCGGACAGACGGACAGACAGACAGACAGACAGACACACAGACTGGCTACTGACGGACTGACGGTTATGCTCGTAATGTGGTGAGTGGTGAGGTGATGTTCTTTTGCTTTGATGCAAGTTCGGCGTGGTCGGCGGGGAAGGAAAAAAAAAAACTACTGAACTAGAACTAGGACTACAGTAGAAACTAGAAACTAGAAACTAATCGTGGGCGTAGCTGCATAAAATATGTTACAAGCTACTTACTCCATTCACCCACCTACCAGACTCGCTCCCTCCCTCCCTCCTCCTCCTCCCTCGTTCACTCGCCCACTCGCCCTCTTGCCCTCTCGCTCATCGCCAAATTCATTATCAGTTCAATCTGCAGCTTTGGATGCCCAGTGACCCGTCCAACGCAGAGTGGCATACTGTGGAGAATCGCTGGGCATGTACGTTTTCTACGCGAGCGTAGCTTTTTATTCCAGTAGGGCTTGAATTTGACTGCCATTTGATTACGATTACTGTACAATTCGGAAAGTATACGATGTAATATGCAGACCCATCGCCTTTTCTGGTAAGGCTTATTCTCTGCTTGAAGTTTCATGGACAGTGCAAGTTGTCGTGGCTCGAATGCCTTGATCGGACTCGCATCTCGTGGTCCCATCTAAGATAAAGTGACCGACAAGGGGGTGTTGTTCATTCATGATAGATAGCCAGCCAGCCGGCGAGTTACTAATTGAGATATACTCAGGGAGGTCGTGAACAAAACGTTTGAGAGTACAGGAGTGCACAGTTAATTGCAGGATAAATATCGAGTAATAGGATTTCGAGATAACCCTCGTTGTACAAAGTACTCTGTAAACAGCTCGCACAGTATAGTCGAAAAGTGTGAGGCTATCTTGTTCGATTAATCCTCTCTCCAATGGGATCTCCGAAGTGCAAAAGTCCTGGAGGTCGCATGTCTGCAGCCCGACGGCCTTGTCTGCTTCCAGACAACTTCTCCTCTTTTGCTTCAATATGAGTGGTTGGCAGCTGTTCGGGAGCTGGTGGGAGAGGATTCCAAAAAGTCGCGTCTACACCGCTTGTTCGCGGCAAAGGCATTTCCGAAGGTGGGGGGATCACAAACCCGGGAGGTTCGTGATATGGCTGCAGGTGAGCAAGAAGCTTTGGATGGTCATATAGGTTCCCGAGGCATGGGGTATCGGATATTTGAGGCTCTTTGTTGACAAATGCTTCACATAGAATTGTCCATACGAAAAACCACCAGGCAAATGTTTAACGAGACTTCGAAAAGGGGGAATGTCTTCTGTCCCAAGGAATTCCAGGTCCGAACGAGGAAGACCACTGATAACGGAGCTTCGGCATAGCTATTAATCCGATTACGGTAGGTCAGAAGGTGCTGTACTGTCGGGCACAATTATTTACGGTGGCCGAGATTTAATTTTTCGGTATGAATTCTATCGAGGCGAGATCTTGCCCAGCAAGCAAGCCTAATGAGGGGAAAGCTGCAATTCAAGCCTCAGCTTTCCTTCAATTCTGATGGCTCCACGTTGCTCAAGTGTGCAAGGCACCTTGACTCCTTTCCTTTACCCGTTTCTGTTCACAAGCACCGCGAGAATTATCCAGAGAAGTCCTCGCATCTGCTTGAACGCCTTTCGGAGACAAAGTACTTTAATCGATGAGACCAGTCAATCAACCCATCTGAACCCCCCACCATCCGACTACTCTCGAACGATATTCGCGGACAAGGCTACGATAGATATTCAATCGGGTAATGGCGGACATGGCTGTATCTCCTTCCTGCGAGAGAAATACATAGCTGCAGGTCCTGCCAATGGAGGCGATGGAGGTACTGGAGGAAACGTCTACATACAAGCGGTTCGGGGAGAAACAAGCCTCCACAAACTCGCCCGGCGTCGAAGGATAAAGGCAGGTAGGGGAAAGAATGGTCAAGGCAAAACACAAGGAGGAGAAAGAGGAAATGATATCATAATTGAAGTTCCGGTTGGCACAATCGTCCGAGAGCTCGACAGACATGATCCGGCCATGCTGGAGGAGGAAAGACGAATGATAGAAGCTGGTAAGCCGGATGGAGAGAAACTCGATGGGCCATACAAGTGGAATCGAGAGAAGTGGGTGCTGTATCCTGCCATCACGCCCGAGGACATAGCTACTGCCGAGTTTCCTTCTCTGCCCCGAGGAAGAAAATCGGCACTAGCTGCAGCTCAAGTCAAAGGACCCATCTCTCTGGATCTGTCTGTGCCAATGGAGAGGCCTTTGCTTCTAGCCGCTGGTGCTGTAGGGGGCTTGGGCAATCCGCATTTTGTAACAAAGAGTGTCCCGCGGCCGAAGTATGCGACGAAGGGAGAACTCGGAATTCGAATAACATTGGAGCTTGAACTCAAACTTCTTGCTGATGTTGGCCTTGTCGGACTTCCCAACGCTGGTAAAAGTACCTTGCTACGCGCTATGAGCAATAGCCGAACAAGAGTCGGAGATTGGGAATTCACAACATTGCAGCCAAATATTGGAACTGTGGTGCTCGACAACTACCGAGGACGACCTCTGGCCCAAGCTACTTACGAGTCGGGTGAGCCAAGGACAAACTTTACAATTGCCGATATTCCTGGGCTGGTAGAGGATGCTCATTTGGACAGAGGTCTCGGCATTAGCTTTCTGCGTCACGTCGAACGAGCTCGAGTTCTTGCTTTCGTGGTCGATCTCAGCTCCCGAGATGCCGTCGAAACATTGCAAGGGTTATGGAAAGAGCTTGGGGAATACGAGCGAATGAAGATACAAGAGGAAAGGGAGAAGGTAGAGCCAATTGTGCATTGGACGCCGTTCACATCGGTAGAGGATGCCTTGGAAAATCGTTCCGAGACCATTATCATTCCTTCCGGGCCGACCTTCGAGAATCCTCTTGCACCTCAAATACCATCGATCGTCAATAAACCATGGTTTGTGGTTGCGAGCAAAGCGGATAAGCCTAATACTCAAGACAACTTCCAAAGATTGAAGTCGTACCTTGGGGAGGTCGCATCCGGCAAAGCAGAGCATCCTTCCGGACAGAATAACGCTTGGACAGGAAAAGTGGAGGTTATACCCATCAGTGCGATCAACCGACATGGTGTCGAGAAGATTACCGAGTGGACCGTCGGTCTCCTCAATGCATAAGACAATTGGCTTTAATCATGTATGTATCATATTATGTCACTCTACCAATGACTTGCATGCACAGAAACTATACACCATCTGCCTAGGATCTGGAGTTTTAATCTCATCAACGTCTTGATTCGTCCTCGTGCATATTTCAAGTTGGATGGTGGGGTATTTCATCAGTCGGATACTATGATATCTATATTAGTGATGTCTTAGCTGTTCTCCAGTGGGGTCCGACTTCCGTTATGCTGTCTTCTGTGCAGCCGTTACCCCGATCCGGGAAATTTATCGGTTGGAATGAGACATGGGTCGGCAACGATGCTGTGGCCCGTCTCTGTGATACTATAATTCTACCCCGACGAATCCTTGAGTCCGAGTTGATGATCAATTGTCTGCCCCAGGATTATCGGAAGGAAGGAACATTCTTCCTAACTTCCATGTCTCAGGTTTGAGCTGAAGGTAGCCGTCAGTAATGTTCCTGCCTTGAAGTTTTTTCCAGAACAGTGGAATCAACGCTTGCGATTAAGTGAAACAACGGACAAAACTCACCAATGTCGTGCACAATTCTCCGCGATGGGTGTCCGTTTCTGAAGCCAGAAGCACAAATACAGCAAGAGCTACACTTGTGGTGAAACACGAAACATGTGGTTGAAGTATCTCAAGTTGAACTTTGCAACACATTCACTCACGACGACTACCCGATTTGAACATTAGACACAACTTTGAGAGCTGAAATCAGGTGTTCGTAGTAAAGGTTGATGAACTTGCCGATCTAGTTGATCTGTCTCGCCGTCTTCGCTCAACTATAAAGATGTAGCTTGTTTCCACTGTCAACTATCTCCCTTTACTTCCACAACCACATCAATCTTCCTTCGATCTGCCCGGATTTCAGATTTCTTTCACATCCACATCTTTCTAAGCACTGCAAGGCCCTTTCGGACGCTCTAAAGATTTCCTACTTCCTTGAAGATCCTCAATCTATCATCTCGAGATGGCGACTAGCATAGCAACCCTTCCTGAGCTCCCCATTTCCGCACTTGATCCTCAGACCTTGGCACAGAAATATCACGTCGAGCGTGAAAAGAGAATTCGTGATGATGGTCTCACACAATACAGAGAACCCGTCGGAGAATTCGGACGTTTCCAAGACGATACTTTGGTTGACGCAAACGTCAAGCGTGACCCAATCATTGCCGATACTAAAGTCTTGATTGTCGGTGGCGGCTATGGTGGATTATTGGCTGCTGCACGTCTTGCTCAGGAAGGCGTCACTGACTTCCGTATCCTCGAGAAGGGTGGTGGATATGGAGGTACATGGTACTGGAACCAATATCCTGGTTTGTAATTTCTCGCCAAAAAAATACAAACTGCCATGCTAACTTGGACTTCTTTGCAGGCGCACAATGTGACATCGAGTCGTACATATATCTACCGCTTCTTGAGGAGCTTGGCTATGTTCCAACCGAGAAGTATGCTCGAACCACTGAGATTCACAAACACATTCAGATGCTTGTGGAGAAATACGACCTGGAACCGAAGACTATCTTCTCTACTGAAGTCAAGCAAATGAAGTGGGAAGAATCAGCACTTTCCTGGACTGTAGACACCAATCGTGATGATGTCTTCCGTGCAAACTTCGTCATTACTGCTACTGGTATCTTGCACAAGCTGAAGCTTCCAGGTCTCGAAGGAATGGAGCTCTTTGAAGGAAAGTCCTTCCATACATCACGTTGGGACTACGGTGTCACAGGCGGTGACGTCAATGGCAACCTTCACAAGCTAGCCGATAAGCGGGTGGGAGTTATTGGCACTGGTGCAACCGCCGTCCAAATGTTACCTCACTTGGCAAACCACTCAAAGCATGTCTACATCTTTCAACGCACTCCATCGACCATCAATGTTCGCAACAACAAGCCCACACCTCCGAAATTTTGCTCTTCTCTCAAGCCTGGATGGCAAGAAGATCGAATGGAAAACTTCAACGATCAGATTTCCAACCGTTGTCAAAAGGTTGATCTTGTTCAGGATGGTTGGACACAAAATCCTGCTACATCCATTATGGGCAAGGCCGGTGCTTGCGACGACCAAGCCAAACTTGGACAAATGATGATGATGGCAGATTTTGCACTTATGGAGCGAATCCGTGCTCGTGTTGACGAACTAGTTGAGGACAAAGAGACTGCAGAGAAGCTCAAACCATGGTATTCATCTATGTGCAAGCGCCCTTGTTTCCATGACGAATATCTGCAGCTCTTCAATCGAGACAACGTTCAACTTGTCGACACCAACGGAAAGGGTGTCGACAGAGTCTCCGAAAGAGGTGTTGTCTTCAACGGCCAAGAATACCCCGTCGATGTGCTCATCTACTCCACCGGATTCGAAGTCACCACCGCATACCAACGCCGCTCAGGTATCACGGTTATCGGCCGCGACGGCCAGATCCTCGACGAAAAATGGAAAAAAGGTCCCTCTACCTTCCACGGTTTTCAAACCGCTGGCTTTCCCAACTACTTCTTCTTCGGCACCACACAATCCGGTGTTTCGGCCAATTTCATGTATACCTTGACACATCAATCTCAACACACGGCATATATTATTGCGCAGTGTAAGAACAAAGGTATCAAAGCTGTGGAGCCTAGCAAGGAAGCCGAGGAGAAATGGGTGAAGGATATTCTTACTGGCGCTGGGCCGATGATGACTTATTTCATGCAGTGTACGCCTGGTTATTTCAATGGTGAGGGACATGTGGGCAAGCACCCAGAGTTTGGTAAGAACGCGCCGTATGGTGCTGGTGCTAGTGCTTGGGCCAAGTTGTTGGCGGATTGGAGAAAGGATGGTGAGATGGATGGCTTGGTGAAGATGTATTAGTTGTGATGAGATGGAAGTTATGCTGGCAATGAAAGGCCTGATGGTGGTGGAAGTTATGGTGGCAATGCAAGTTATGGCGGTGATGGATGATATGCTCGCAGGCAAAAGTCATCTTGCTTAGTTCTTGGCTGTTGTTCGTTATAGACCGATGGTTTGGTTTCCTAAAATTATAATTGCTTTATTCTGCTCATTCGCTGCCTGGATCTTGCTGAGCTCGATGGCTTTCCTAAATTCCGTCGTTGCCTTTAAGCAGAACCAATCTCACGATACTAACTTGCTGCCCCCTCTTCAGCTCCTGCTTCTCATTACTAAATCAATTTCCTTTTGGTTGTGAATCTCGCAACCTAAAAGCATTACAGCCGTGCCGGCGCAGCTTTCTATCTATACTTTCATCGCCCATTCCAGGCTGCACTTCCTGCCTCAAGCCATTGGGGTCATCATTTCATAGTTCGGTTTCATGTTTCTACTATGTCTTTCCTGTGACCAGTCGGACGGTTCCTTTTCGCATTATCAGATCTGACAGATGTCCACCTGCCCCCGGACTCCACAAACGCCAAGCGAGCTGTAGATCCTACGGTCCCTTGTCAGGTACGGTACTGGTCCGACGTGCCACAGGCGCAGCTCAGCTGCCAAGACCAATGAGATTACGACTAGGCATCACTTAATCCTTCCCATCCGAACACTACCACCGGGAGAGAGCCGCAAGAACAACTCGTGTGGTCGATGATAGGGCTGCGTGTCACTGGGTGGCTTGAGAGACTTGAATTTGGTGGAGATTTTGCATACGAGGCTGGAGATCCTAAGATCCTACAATGCGATAGTACTCGGAGTGTAGTATTTTGTATTAGAGAGTAGTATTTTGGATCGGAGAGAAGAGGAGAAGTTTGGAGGATATAATGATCGCAAATCGTCGTTCAAGTTGCTTTTCGAAGGACATCCCCATCGATCAATCAATCATCCATTCGTTTATTCTTCAGTCTTCCTCAGGCATTCCAACTTACATTACTTTCCCGTCCATCTCATTACTTTAGATCTTGATTTTCAACATGTTCTCAAAGGTTTCTCTGGTAGCTTTCATCCTGGCTTCTGCCGTCGTCGCCATTCCTGTTCTCGAGGATGGGGGATCCACTTGCAGGTATGTATCAAAGCATCCATCACTTTCTATTTTTTCCAGGCTCAAATACTAACACCGTTCCAGTGCACCTGTACGTCTCTCCAGCAGAAATTCCTCAGCATCTCCATACTAACACCAATCTAGGAAGGAAATGGAGTCTGCAAAGCGACTTCATCATGCGTTTCCAATGGTTTCAACGTCGCCGGTCACTGTCCCGGCAGTGCCAATATCCAATGCTGCATAGCCAAAACTTGCAAGCCCCCCAACAGTGCCGCCGGTATCTGTCTCAACACCGGTGATGGCTGTTCTGGCGGCTCCTTCGTCCCCGGCTACTGCCCAGGAAGCAGCGGCATTCAATGCTGCGTCAAGAAAAGCGACAACGATGCCCAACAAGATGACAACGATGGGAAAGCAAGCGGAAAAGATGTTGTGGCAGCGGCGGTCAAGAAAGAGGGTATCACGTATGTTTACGGCGGAGGTGGATGCGATGGACCTAGCAATGGCGGATTCGATTGCTCCGGTATGCATTATGCTGATTGTTGTTTTTGACATTGCAGAGTTTTGTGGGGAATTATTGCTGAGAGATTCACAAAGGACTTACTCAATACGCCATCTGCCAAGCGGAACACTACACAATCCGTAAGTCTTGTCTCCTTTGCACTTCTGTTCTTCAAGACGGATGATGATCTAACAAGAAATGTAGCCCGAACCGCGCAACTCCAGTACCACTCCTCACTCGGCAAAAAGATCCCGCGCTCTCAAGCCAAGGCAGGAGATTTCATCTTCTGGGGAACCGACGGTGATTGTGTGAATCGTGTCCATCACGTTGGGATCTTCATGAGAGATAACTGGATGGTCAATGCCCCTCACACTGGAGCTTTGGTTCGTGAGAGTACTATTGGAACTACGAGCGAATTGTGCGAATATGCTATTCGGTAAGCTGCTTCCCCTAGCATACTACTCTGAAGTGCCCGCTGACTTATTCGATAGATTCTGGAAGGATTAGAGAGTTCTAGAGAGATAGGAATAGGGATGTGGAGCTGGTGACAGGTTTTCATTTATACACATAAGGCGGGAGTCGGAGACATTGGTTTTCTCTTATAGTTTGTGTTTCTGGGTTCTTCTCTGGTTTCTTCTCGGGCAAGAAGGCGCTGGGAGACGCACTTTTGTATTACTTTGGTTGCTTTTTATTATTATATTTCATCTACCTTGTGTCAAATATTATTTCACTGCTTCTCGATCCACAAAGACGAGTAGCAACAAGACCGATGCGTTCATAGAAGATATCGAATGAGCCGTCATGTCGCTGTCGTGCCGACCAGGCTAATTTTCAACAATTGATGAGAGGACGTTGGATTGCATGCGCAACAACCAGGAGTAGTCCTACTGGGGGCCTCGTCCTTAGAATTATTAATTTCAGCAGGACACAAAGGAAAATGTATCAGTGCGGTCCTTAGAAGGTGGCTGTATTGCGTTTTGGTAATGGAAGCCCACTCGATTGCTGAACAGCACAGATTTCAAGGATCAGGTAGGACGGAATATGAGATACTATAAATTATAGTCTGTGATGGAGATTCAGGCCAACAAACCAGCATAGGAATCCATTCCAGATCTAATACACCACACTCCACCTCATACCATAAACCCGCCTAGTTTGATCTCTCGAAAGAACTTATATTGCTCCCACAGCCAGATGTGATTCAGAGCCAGTGCATACTGATTATGAGCAAAAGAAGAGCTGCTCATCGTCTGCCAGCACCTCTATCCCTCCTACCACTATCCAGTGTCTTCAATCTCTTCTGGAACCCTTGTCCCATCTGCATACCACTACCTCTCGGACCATCCTCAACTGCTCTCTTCCTGCTCTTCTCTAATACGTCCTTCATTCCACTTCCGCCACTCTTTCTCTTTGTCAAACGATCGATCCTATCAATCCCTTCACCCAAACCTCTCCACTCTTCACCACCATATCCGGCATCTTGACGTCCACCAGCCTTGTTCTTCTTTGCCCTGTCTTTCTTGCTCTCCTTTGGCAATCTCACGTAGTTTCTTTCCTCATATTCTTTCCTCTCCGCATCCTCCTTTCTCTCCTTCTCGCTCTTTGATCTTCTTCCACCAGCGATAATAGTAGATCCAATACTTGGCTCAGCAAGTGGCGCAGTAGATAGCTCGGTATTGACAAATTCATCCAACGTCGCAGATTTGCTTGGTCGTTTTTCTTGTTTCTCGCGACGCTCAGTGGTTGGCATAGCAGTAGCCGTGATACGAGGAGGTCTGTATACACCATCTGATGACTTTCGCGTATCATCCTCGGTAGTGGCAGGTCGCAGAAGTGAAGACGGATTGGGTCGATATTGAAGGTCATCGATTTCGGACGCTTTCAGAGACACACCATTTGTCTCTTCGCCTTCACTATCATCATCGGATCCAGATTCATCATCATCCTCACTCGGCTCATCAGCCCCATTTGTAGTCGCTTTTGTCAAAGGCGCAATTGGACGAGCTGCATCATCCGCGGCGCGAAGGACCTTATCGATTTGGTATTTCAAACGTCCTTCAAGTGGTCGAACTCCCTTGTCAAGGTAAACTCGCAATTCGACCAATTTCTTTACTACTAGATCATCCAAATTTTCATCTTCGTCTTCTGATGAATCGTCTCCTTTCTTCTGATTCCGAATTTTGAGGAGAATAATGAAAACCAAGTTCTGCAGGTAAGAGAGTAGGAGCTCGTTCTTCACGTCGAGAAGAGATATTCCGTCTGCGGGTGGAGTAATAACTGCACTTTCAGGGGCTGTGTCGTTGGCAGCCGCCAATGATTGTGTGAGCGTAGCTAGTAAAGCTGGGAGGGAGGTTTCAACAGCAGCCATTGTTGTGAATTGAATTGGTTAGAAGGTTGAATATTTTTTGCGCAAAGATTATTTTCGCGATAAATTATTTTATCGATAAGGATAGCGCGGCTTAAAGTTGATCCGGACTGTACCCTGCCACTATCCGCGCCTTACAACTTATTTGGCCAGATTAGTTAGAAGCTGTCAGTCCAAGCTCTGTCTGTTTGCTGCAAAGTCGTTCGTTTCAACTTGCGAATCCATATCTCGGACTTCCTTGATACCTCATTCCATTTTAAGGAAGCCAGCTTTGCATTCGTATGATATAAATTCATAAGAACTTTTACTATTGCAGTCCCATGCTGGTTGTAGCATAAAGAAATTCGCGAGGATTGGACCTACGTAAGCTCTCCTTTCGTGCAGTATACGCCGTCGCAACTTGAATCGTGGCTAATTGGATGAACCATAGATTTCCCATATTCAATATGCGTCTAAGAGACCTAACGCCATCTGCGGCGCTATTTGCGACCCTACTCGTTGCGCCCGAACTATCCTCCGCATTCTACCTCCCTGGCGTTGCGCCGACTTCATATCAGAAAGGCGCAAAAGTCCCGTTATACGTCAATCGGCTTACCCCGGTAGGCTCGTACGAGGATGGTCAATTACGGTCCGTGGTGTCCTACGATTACTATCATCCCGCCTTCCATTTCTGCAGACCAGATCCGAAGCCAGAATATGTCTCCGAAAGTTTAGGCAGTATCCTATTCGGCGATCGAATCATGACATCGCCGTTCGAGCTCAAGATGGCAGTTAACGAAACCTGCGTACAACTATGCGAGGAGAAGAAGTTCGACGAAAGCTCGGCGAAGTGGGTAAACCGAAGGATACAACAGGGTTTCGCAATGAATTGGTTGGTGGATGGTTTGCCTGCGGGACAGTTGATTGAAGAGGAGATTACAAAAACAAGATTTTATAGTCAAGGGTTTGCTTTAGGGAGCAGTGACCAAAATCAAGTGCACCTCAACAACCACTACGACATCTTTATTGACTATCACGAGGTTTCCGCTGGTTTGATGAGGGTTGTTGGTGTTATTGTGCAACCATCCTCTAGGACATTAAATCACCCAGGCGAGCCAAAGTGCGGAGCGGATGGTCCACAAGTTGTACTTTCAGAATCTGTCGAGACAGGTGTCACATACTCATACAGCGTTTGGTGGCAGCCTTCCAGTACCGCATGGGCAACCAGATGGGATAAATATCTTCACGTTTTCGACCCCAAGATCCATTGGTTCTCCTTGATCAATTCTGCCGTCATTGTGGTTTTCTTGGTTATCACTGTCCTCTCAATTCTCATGCGAACATTGAGAAAGGACATTCAACGCTACAACCGCCTCGACTCGATCAATCTCGATGATCTTTCTGGTACATCTGTTGCAGTAGAGGATGGTGTACAAGAAGATTCTGGATGGAAATTGGTTCACGGGGATGTATTCCGCACACCCAGCCGACCATTGATTTTGAGTGTCTTCCTCGGCAATGGAGCTCAACTTTTCGTCATGACCGGTTTCACAATTGCTTTTGCGCTTCTCGGTTTCCTCTCGCCGTCAAATCGTGGCTCTTTGGGCACCATCATGATTCTCCTCTACTCCGTCCTAGGATTTATTGGCGGCTACACTTCAGCCAGAGTCTATAAATCATTTGGTGGTGAACAGTGGAAGCTCAACATCGCATTGACACCTACCTTGGTTCCTGGTATTGTGTTCAGTACCTTCTTCCTCCTCAACCTATTCCTCTGGGCTAAGGAATCGTCCGGCGCAGTCCCATTCACAACCATGCTCGTAATTGTTTCTATCTGGTTTTTCTTCTCTCTACCACTTTCCTTCGCCGGAAGCTGGGTGGGATTCCGCCAACCCGCCATTGAACCACCTGTCCGAACCAACCAAATCCCTCGCCAAATTCCCCCTTCGACTACCTACATGAAGCCTATCCCGTCCATGCTTCTGGTCGGTATCCTCCCATTTGGTGCCATCTTTGTCGAGCTCTACTTCATCATGTCTTCGATCTGGTTCAGCAAGGTCTACTATATGTTTGGTTTCCTCTTCCTTTGCTACGGTCTCATGATCATCACCTGCGCCGCTGTCACCGTCCTCATGATATACTTCTTGCTATGTAGCGAAAACTACCATTGGCATTGGAGAGCGTTCTTGACGGCTGGTGCGTCGGCTGGATATGTATTCGCAAATGCTCTTATTTACTGGGCGACGAAGTTGCAGCTTGGTGGATTGGCGGGAAGTGTGCTTTACATTGGGTATAGTGCTTTGATTTCTTTCCTATTTTTTATACTTACTGGTAAGTTGAAATCATGTTCCATCCTTTCTGAATTATTGCTAATGTCCTCAAGGTTCTATCGGATATTTCGCCAGCTGGGGATTCGTGCAGAAGATTTACGGATCCATCAAAATCGATTAGGCAATTTTACTTCTTTGTTTGCAGGGGAAACATGATATGCTGGGTTAGGTGGAATGAATGATAGAAATGGAAAAGTTAGGGACAGGTTTGGTTCGGCTTGGTGGCGGGTGTTTGTAGCTGTACTATAAAACTGGATTTTTCTTCTTCCTCCGTGCACTTTTTTCTCATAACTGAAGCATTTGCGGTGCGTAATGTATGAAATATTCGACGATGCGAAGTTGGCATGATTGGGGATGAGTGCAATTGGAACGGCGTCTACGAGCAAAGATTCTTGATCATGAATGTATTAATAAGAAGGGATAGGCAACTGAAAGTGGAATTTTACATCGTGAGTTAATGAATGGCACTTTATGGATAGATGAGATTTAGCGGTAGTTTTGGATTCCGGTGAGGTAAGGTAGCCTCTACTGCGTAAGTTGTCCATTCTCCATGCTACGTAGGGCTAAACGGTCTAGATACAACGACCGCATTGGTGTTGCCCGTGGTGCGTATAACTAAAACAGTTATCCTGTTGAAAGAATGAATGTCAGCTGAGCTCCACAAAGCTTTCGAAAAATCATGACATTGAGGGTAGGAACTTTCAGAGAGGCTCGCATGCGTAAATTTCGTAACCATGGAGTATGTCTTCAAGACTAATCGATTTTTGATACAATCATCATAAAGTTGTTTGTTGGGGCGGCGAAAACAAAGGGGAAGCAAAATAAGATCCCGTAAACTTACCAGCAGGAGATATAGCAGGAATCTCTAATCATCCTCATCGTCAAACTCCTCCAACTGGAAAACCTTTGGTTTCTGTGCTCCACCACTACCGCCATGATGTCCACCTCCAGAAGCAATGGCATTTGCTCTCCTCTCTTCCGCTGCTTTTCTTTTTTCTTCCTCTGCTACTCGCTCTTCTTCCGCTTTTCTCTCCATTTCCTCGGCTTCTTCTTTCTTCTTCTGCTCTTCAACGTCGGGATCGTATCCTTCTGGGTCGATACCAGCTGTAATGAGCTTTTCTATACTACTCAAGGCACCCCTTCTCAACTCTTCTTCTCGAACCCAAGGAACGAATGGTTGGTAATCGTTGCGGGTGTTGAGCCATTGTATGTCTTCTGCTGGCAGGGAAGTTTGAGATTGCGGTAGAGGTTGCGATGAGGGTTCGGCAGAAGGAAGATTGGCGCCATTCGGTGGGTTTGCTAAGTCTACCTCCATCGCATTTCCATTCGCTGCCCCATTTGTATTTATTGTGACGGTAGGTGTAGCGCTTCCATTTGTCTGCGAACCGTCTTGTTTTCCATCTCCATCTTCTTTGCTTCCAGGTCGCAGGTCGGGTGGAATGGTAAATTTGGAGATGCGACGTGCATAGCTAAGCAGTTCCCCATATTCGACTTTGTTTGTGCGTTCTGGAAACTCGGAAGCTGGGGTCTCGAGGAGCGCAGTGCGCGTTGATGTGAGCAGAATCAAAGTGTCGCGAATCTGTGCATCAAGAGAAGCAGAGGTTTCTTGTAGTGAGGCTAGAGTATGGGTATTTTGCTGGTGTTGGGATACTAGAGAAGCTGTGAGTACATATCGGCGGAGTCAACGTTGATAAACTTACGTAGAGATAACCCGTCGGTCAATTCTTGGTCAGCGGCAACAAGATCTTGGGCAAGAGCTGGCGAGGGGTTGTATTTTGATATGGAAGCTATTAGAGTAGCTAAGGCCTTCTCGACGCGTTCAAATCGCGCGTCAATAAATTTGTCCATTGCGAAGTCTCGTACCTGAGATGGTGTGAAGAAGGAAAAGTATTATTGTACTCAGTCCAGAGCGCCGATGGCCTGACGATTGTCAGAATCGCCGAGAGAAAACGAGTGTGAAAGATCGCATTTAAGCTTCTATTTGCGGCAAGCAGCTTCGAGATTGTGGTTGCATGCTTTGTTAAAAATATTTACGATTGGCGGAGAAGAATCGTGAATGTGAAGACTGTGGGTTGCTTAGTCATCGCTAACCACACTCTTCGGAGTAGAAAAAACAGGCCGATTTGGGATAATATATTGAAGCTGTTTACTATTAACGAACAAATATTCTGAAAGCTCTAAAGTATTAAATCTATTTAGGGTATTATTATTGAATAAATGTCCTAAAGACTCTGAGAGATTATAATGTTTTTATTCTTATTTTGCCCTGAGAGCCGAAGAGCTACACTTCTTGCTATTCTATTACTGACTCCTGAGTAGTCCTTCTCAAGTGAAGTTACTAGCTCTCTATTTTGCGTCCACAGTTTACAATTCGTGGAACTTAGTTGTTCTGAATTTTTCTCTGAATTTTCAAGTGCTCAGCCTAGGAGTACTTTATATAGCCCACCTGACCATATTCGGGCTTGTACCTCGAAAGCACAGTCAATACACCGCGGTGAAAGGACCGGAGAAAAGCCAGTAGTGATAAACGTTACCGCGGTTGTCACCTCTCAAGGCCTCAAATGAGGATCCAATCCTTGGCAAAGCTTCCTTTAACATTCCACGGAGTGTTCTAGCTAGCTGGCGGCTGCAAGTGTGAATATCTAAACTTATAACCTACTTCCTTTCGTTACGTTTTTGCCTTCGCTTAAGAAAGTTCCTCTATGATCGTGCGAATACGTTAGCATCATATATAGGCGTGCTTCATTTCTTCCTTGCTCACATCTTCCTTGCTCCATATACTCATCATAATATCACCATTCATTCTAGCTATACAGTCGGAGAAATTTTCTTTTTCACGCCTATGGCAGTGGTTCTCACTTGGAGTCTTTGGATCCCACGACAAGTTGGAAACTCAGACTTCAGCCTCTCCGCCTCCCCCTTGCCATCTCAATACACAACGGCACCAGGCTAATGCGACACATCTTGGTTCAAATTACTACACGTTAAAAAGAGCGTCCATCACACGTCCCGATATCACACGGCGAAGCATCCCTCAATGGGTATGGATTAATGGGGACTGCCAGTTTTGGTTGTACCTAACGTTGACAGAAATATATGGTTGGTCGGACGAAGTAGCATACACCAAAGCGAGAGCGTGGAAGGGGTTTCGACTATCTTTGAACACATCAAGCCCTACGGAGTGGATGACTTTTCTCGGCAAACCGGAGGACGGATTGGCGATTCATAATTACTTGCTTTCAAGAAGGAAATGTCCTGGGGCTTTGCCACAATCAGTAATATTTCCGGACGCCCCTGACCATTCTACTTACTCAAAATATATGGAATACATGACCGATCGACAGAGTCGTAGGAGCGTTTGCTTAGCCATTTTTGAGCTGTACTCAATTTAGCTTACACTAAGCAGCAGTTCTCATATAGATAAATATATCTAGTTAAATACCATCATCTCCTACATCGACGACGGCTCCAGAGCACTCCTTATTTGCGGCTCTCTTCGAGGCAAGGATCTGACTCACGACCCGGCGATTGCATATACTGGCTGTGTCTAGTGTTGGTCGAGATGTGTGATTTATCACAATATGAAGGCTATACACACGCTATCAAGTTTGAAGGGTCCGGCTCGAACTTGTAGTTTTATTCAAACTACAAATATGCAAGTTGGCAGGGTATGGAAGAAGGCAGCGCAGTGCATGGTATCTTGTTAGCCAATATGCATCAGCAAGGAGCGGACCGAGCGGTGCTGGGAGACGTCGAGATTGTTTTTAATACGATTTAAGTAGTTATTGTCTATGAAAGAGTGAGAAAATTTGGTTTTTGTAGTACTGGATCGAATAACGGGTATGATTTCCGTTGCATAGACCAGTGTCCATGTTCATCGTCGGTGTCGTAGATGAAGCACGGTCACGCAATGTGACGCGGTTTCCTTCAATTACATTACAATAACACTCCAACTCTCCAGGAGAAAAAAATGAGGCCGCATTGGAAGAATATTAGTGGAGCCGATTAATGTTTTCAAACGAATGTCCCAAAAAATCTCTGATATTATAATGTTCTTATTTTCTAGGTTTCTCTTGAACATTGCCGCCGGTCTGTTGTTTCTGCATCGGAGAGTCCGATCAAACACGAAACGCCCGTTACGCTCTTGTCAGCATCTATTAAAATTCTCTACTGCCCATCTGGCCCATACTCCGACGGAATAGTAGGCCAATTATCTATACCGTCCAAGATTGCGAGTCTGGGAAATGAGTTAGCAGATGACAATCAACGGGATCACTCATTCATCGCTTACCCCATTCCACCGGTCAGATGTGGGTCGAGATGGCAGTGTAGTAAGAAGGCCTATCATGTTAGTAAAGCGCTCCAAACTAAAATTGAGAAGATTTGTCTATACCCCTGGATTTTTAACTAGAAGAACAAAAGTTGTTAGCTTTGAGATCCCGGACGAATTGCATTCTAGACAAAGTGTGACTGCATACCATGATAGCGAATTGCCAACCAGCTTTGACCTTTGTAGGCTGGAGGTGTTACGAATGTATCTGGATATTCCATGAGTTAGTCTTATCATGAACAATGAAGGGCTTAACTGTCAGCGGTGTACTCACCTCTCATTGGAGGACTGATTAGGTTGAAGCTTTCTGGAATATCCTTCGAAGCCTCTGCCACTGAAGTCCACTCGAAGGTGCCAGTGCCGGAGCCCTAAAATCGAAAGGAGCAAAAATAAGAAAATGTCTCAAGATCGGAGGTAGTACGAGAGACAGGACTCACGAGGACATAGACCCGATTGGAATGCTTATGAAGTGGGTGACTTGGCTGTAGTACAGATATATTTCCCGACATTGAGAAAATAATATCCACCCAGGTATTATTCTTGGTCGCAATAACCAAAGAGCTATTGACTGCAGATTGAGGATTCCATAAAAATGGATTCATTGCTTCCAGAGCCAGACCGTAGGAGTTATTCCCGTTCAGGGACCATTCCCAAGCTTTGCGAATACGGCCAGCGGTAAGGATGTAGGTCTGATCCGGGCTCCCCTTCGGTTGACTTGGAGTCAGCATTTCAATTCTGGCTTCATCAAATAAGATGATATCTGTGCTCGTGCTGATTCCACCATAATTGATCGATGGAGCGGATGTAACAGAGGGGTCTCCGTTTGAATAAGAAAGACTTGCAAAACCTGCAATCTTTTGATTGAATCCAGAATTGGCCACGGTAATCGAATAGTTACCGGGAGCTTTGTCCAGACGAATCAAGCAAGAATATCGGCCGCCATTGCTGATGGTCAGTGCCTACACAGATTTTTTACAGTTAGTAAGTTGGACGAGAGTTTGCCCGAGCTAGTCCTTGCATGACATACATCAACTTTAGTAGGCTTTATGTATAGCCCATCGACCTCATATACCCAGAGAGAGTGATTGTTGATAGACACTTCGAAGTAGTACGTTAGTAGTCACATAGTAAGATAGGTAGGATAACAAACATACCTGTCAGGGCCGAAACTGACGCCGAACCAATAAAATTGAGACTTGCCCATCCATTGAGTGGGTCAACATTTATTATCTCCTCCTTCGCATCTGTAGCGGTGCATTCGTCAAACAAAGATGGTGGGACTGCACTGAAGTTATGTGAAAATGTTGTTTGGGCGTAGCTGTTTTGAAGCGGAAGGCAGCTTCAACCAATTTTTAGTAAACTTTTCCCTAACTTTGTAAGGGCCTACATACCCTTTGGCTGTATAATTCATTCCCTGAAGCACTGGTTTCACTGAAGCGGGGACCATTTCTGTCAAGTACCCAGGATCGCGACAATTGACCCTTCCCTTTCCATTGACCAAAATAGAATCTGTACATCTTAAACTCGTCAGTTGCATCTTGCTGATACCTCTTACTCACTTACAGAGCATCAATGTCTGCATCAACTGAAATATTTCGTAGGGTTTCCGAAGTCATATGGAACCAGTCAGAGAGCATCACTAAACTAGGGGATTTGATGGCGTTGTATATATGAGCATGCTCTATGGTATCATTCGTGATCATGCTGACCAAATTCTCTGCATTTCTCTTGGGCCTACAGAATGAATGTTAGGTAAGTTGCTAGAATAAAGGGTTATACTTTCTTGAGGGTTTTTCTACCTGATATAAATCGGCCCATACATGCCATCCATTATTTGTCCCGCTGAGTGTGAGTGATACCTTCATATGATTAGAGCTTGATGTTAAATCAGACCTTTAGATCTTACCAGTATGTTCCATATTGCTGAACTTTGAATGAATAAACGAATCTTTCGCCGGGAGGAATAAGCCTCTGCGAGACCCCTGGCACCCCATCTGACCATGGCGTTCCTAGTTGTCTGTTTTTGTTTTAGAGATTGGACGGATATATTCATAAAAGGACTATCTTACTCGATACCATGATAGTGAATTGTGGTACTATACGGCATGAAGTTATTCACAGTTACTTCGACATCATCTCCCTCATCCATGATGAGTGGAGGCCCTGGAAACTGGCCATTGATCAAAGTTTGTTGACGCTCCACTCCATCCGGTGCCCATAATCCCCAGGTGACATTGAGCTCGAACCGCTTCGTTTGCGGAATATGGCCAGTAGTCGATGAATCTTCCAGCCTAAGATCAACAGCAAGACCAGCGGTCAGTCTAAAAAGGAACAACAATACGGCTCGCTTCATCTCTGCTTGGTCCTTGTTAAGAAATTTTTTTGGCCACAAGTTTTAAGCATGATAGAGGGAATGAATAATATATACGATAGCATTTTTTAGCTGTTCACGCACATAATGATCGTCGCGTGAATTCAGGGGTACATGCTATAACCAATTCATTGTTGCGCGTCAATAGTGCCGAAACTGGAGCCTTAGAGAAAGGGGTTAGTCGCGCTTGTGACTGCGTTAAGGGTTATTCATAAAGGTTCCAAGCTGTATCCATTCTTACTTAGTGGTCTCAATTTTGTATGAATACCCCGAGTACTACGGATAATTAGGGGTTTGGTCACATTACTACTGTCCCTAAGGTTATTCCCCAATCTTAGTAGACTTTTTAGTAGACCTTGATCATATAGTCTAAAATTGTACAATATATATCTCATATTTAATATACTATAACTATATAATACGTTATGAATTATGAATATGAAAGGATGAAGATAACTAGCTAACTAAAAATGAGGATATACTTCCTTAGAGTTTTCTCGTGCAATATAGTCACATAACATCCATCTTGTACTTTATAGCATATACTCTATCATCTGCATATTCACATGTACCCCGGTTATCCCGGATACATTTGATTGTATAGGGTACTGACCTAACACTACAGAGGTCCGGCATGGTGGAAAACTCGCGGGTGGTTTGACCCTGTTGCCGACCCTTTTAATTGTCCGTAGCCCTATAAGGCAGATCTATTTACTTCCATGTCGGAGAGTTCCTTAGTCTGCTGCTTTTGTGCATGAAATGATTGGCAATCAATATAAAAAGAACTAGATAAGTCTAAAAGTTGTAACCCCGAGCTCCGGACGCATCAACATTCGCGTGTAGGGAGCCGAGTGGGGTGGTTGATGATAACAAAGACTAGCTTCCTCTTCCTCTGATCTATCCCTTCATATTCCTCGTCGCTAAGGACAACATGAAGGAAGGTGCTGCGATTGCTGGGATAAAGCGGTGAAACAGAAGAAAGACTGCTAGTAGAATAACTTGATCTTAGTGTCTATAAGAAGAATTTTGGCAGCTTAGGTTTCGCTGGAGTCCGGCGTTTCGGACTTTCCTATATCCCCGAGTTCCGGACCCATTGGGCTTAGCGCAGAGCAACATTATCCAGCTCAGCATATGGGTACTGTCTAGACTGTGTACTGTGTGTTCCTCGAATATTGTATAATTTTGCCGTGGGTCTGTAGATAAGTATGATATGGTTCAACGTATTGAATTTTGCCTCATGGGATATAAAGTGTTCCTGCCCTGGCTTCGTTGACTGGCATTCACTTTGACTCCATCAACTCTTTCAACTCTGCTTTCGATAACTCATCCTTTTCCTACCCATTCAACATGTCTAAGATTCTCACTGTCGTCGGTGCCACTGGAGCCCAGGGTGGCTCTGTGGTTGCCTCTGCCTTGAAGTCAGGTACATACAAGGTCCGCGGCGTTACTCGCAATGTTGAGAGCACCTCAGCCAAAGCCCTTACTGCCCAGGGCGTTGAGATGGTTGCTGCGGACACCAATGATTTGGAAAGCCTTGTCAAGGCGTTTGAAGTAAGATTTTCCAGTGGCCCGACGGTAGCGAAGAGCTTAACACGACCAGATACTAATTGAAGTAGGGTTCTCACGCCATATTCGTTGTCACCGACTTCTTTGCCTCTTTCGCTACCAAGGGCGTTGAGGAAACTGTTGCCATTGAGTCCGCACAAGGTATTAATTGCGCAAAGGCGGCTTCTAAGACTGCCACTCTTGAGCACTACATTTGGAGCACACTTCCCGATAACCAGAAGATCTCCGGTGGTAAACACTCCGTGCCTCACTTTGAGAGTAAGACCAAGGTCGATGAGTACATTCGCCAGGACAAGGCATTGCTGGCTAAGACCACCTTCCTCTTCATCACCTACTATGCCACAAACATTCTTATGCCTATGTTCATGCCTAACCAGTTTGTGAGTCAAACCGTTTCTTTCCATTTTTCATTAGTGGATAAATTGGCTAATCTTCCGTTTGACGTAGAAAACCACTGGTAAGCACGTGCAGCTACTGCCTATCGCTGAAGATACCCCAATCACTACTTTGGGTGCGACAACGATCAATACCGGAATCTACGTTCTCGCCATTCTCCAGCAACCTCAGCTTACCCTGCCTGGTAGAACCGTTCTGGCGGAGACCGAGACACGTACCGCCAAGGATATTGTGAAGCTCTGGTCTGATGTCTCTGGAATCCCTGCTGAATATGCATCGATCTCTCTGAATCACTACGATAACTTGTGGCCCAAGTGGGGCCGTGAGGTTGGCCTCATGCTGCAGTTCTGGGATTTCGCTCGTGAGAAGAGCTGGATCGCGGAGGATGTGGTTATCAAGAAGGAAGACTTGAGCATCACCGGCTTGGTCGGTATGAAGGAAGTCTTTGCCGGAATTGACTGGACTAGTGTTTGAGCGCTGTGGTATTGCCGGTCGTTGTTCCAATGTAGTGAGTTGGAACCGACGAAGGACAACAAGAAATCAAGAAAGGAACTTCGTTTATTGGAATATTCGGCCATATCAATCAGCCAAGGTACTCTAACTTACTTTATTTCTTTGCTAGCTATCTAACTAAGCTAAGAATTAACATGCATCAACATCTCTCCAACATCTATTATTAACAGCTCTTCTGCTACAACAAACTCATATTCGCCTCAATAAGTGTGTGTAGAAATCACGTGAAATAAACCCTGTAGGCTGGCTGCTGGCTTGCCATCGCTTCAATTGATGTCGGCCCTCTCTTCATAGAGAAAACAGCAGGGGATCCTGCTTTTGCAGAATCATCCACTGACATATGGATTTTTCAATCTTCATATCTTTAGGGAGATTCACCAATATAGCATCAAATCCGATTTAGTTCTACTATTTAATAATAAAGACTATACTAGTCTAGATAGTTGTTCAAATTGGAAATGTTTATTAAGAAACTGATTAATTCAGAGATGCGGAATTTGCCGATGTGTCAGAGCTCGCGCTAACCACTTGCCTGACCGACCTTCAGAAGTGTTGAAGGGTGAAATTAGAAATTAAATCTACAGAACAAGCAAATAAGAAAAAGGTGTAGAAATCTTAAGGCTGCCTCCCGAAGCCGTGAACGGTCGCTTCAAGTAACATTCTGCATTGCTTACATATCACATATCCGCCGAGATCTGCGCCTCTTTCTCGAGGGGGCTTTCACTGGAGTACCAAGTTTTCCTCGACTGGTCATACCTAAACAGAAACTGGCAATGAATGAATCGATAGAAAGCTTTAGGGAGAGAAGGCGAGCCCTGGCTTGTACGTACTGTCGTCTTAAAAAGATCAAATGTAAGTGTCAAACGCGCAGATAGACGCAAAAGTTGACGCTTTACTTAGGCAGTCGGACGCATCCATGCCAGAACTGCACTGTAAGACATCTCCCAGAATAGTTAAGATCCATTTCTCAGCCCAGATTTTCATATAGGATCACAGAAAAGAATGTATCTTTCCATTTGTGAAACGAAGGGTCGGGTCTAAGTGCAACAAGCAAAGAAAGAACTTAGAAGATCGTCTTGCGCGGATGGAATCGCTCCTTGAACTTTCTAACAGCGGAAGACTTTCGAGCAGCGAACAAGCTTTAATTACCTCCATCCACAACGAACAACAGGCTCAACTTTCAAGTTCAGCAGAAACCACTGAGATGGGAGATCTTGATGACCAAAGCTTCTTCCCGTCAGCCATGCCAAATGATGCTGTGGAACTGACGGATCGGATTGACAATACCGGAATTGAACCGCCAGAGAGTGATCCAAGCTTTCATTCTCAGACAACACAAGAGACATCGCAAACATTTGCATCTACTTCTTCCTTGACACAGTCACAAATCTTCGCTCATCACACATCACCTCAAGGAATCCACGGTTCTTTGCCTCATGTCGAATATGCCGATCTTTTAGGTTCTGAGGTATGTTGCCCATCTTTGAAGTGTAGCTTCCGTCGTCAGTCATCTGTTGTATTAATGTATTGAGCAGGTTGGATGGGAATATCATGGTATCAACCTTGCCATAGTTTGTCACTTCTGGCCTAACCTTATCATAGGGCCCACATCGTTTTTATCAATCTGTTCAATTCCAGGAATTGCGTGGGTCTCGGGGATTTCGGAAGAGCCGCGTTTCTTCGAGATCGCTAAAGCCCTTGTGCTCAATATTGACTTGCGGCTGAAGATGCGACGCGAACTCCGCCATGAACCCATTGCTGAGCCTGATGAGGATGCCGCATGGAAATGGTGTCAAGGTTTGATATGACTTCTGTGACTATTGTCTTATATTGATCTAATTCATAGCCTACTTTAATCATTCTTTCGATGCCAGCCTTGGTCTGGTGTCTAAAGAGCACTTTGAATTACGACTTCACCATCACTTCGCCCAGAAGGATTTAATTGACGATGATCCAGCTTGGTATGCTCTGAGAAACACAGTGTATGCATCAGGTTACAGGCTCAGCTCATCTAATATGCCCTACTCAAATACGTTTGGGGATATTCAAGGAAAAGCTTGGCAATACTTTGAAAAAGCCTTATCTGTCCATACTGAGCTTTTATATGGAAGCACAGGCCTTATGGCCGTGCAAGCATTAACTGCAATGGTTTGAGCGTCCCATGCCAACATTGATGGATGGTTGATCTGACATACCTTTAATTGGCAGAGTTTCTTCGCTGAAGGTCTGGGAAGTCCCAGTCTTGGGTACATGCTTTCCTCCTGTGCAACGCGGCTAGCTCAAGCTAAAGGTCTCCATCGGCAGCCTGCACAATCTTGGAATCTGCCACAAGCCGAACAACACCAGCGAGTCCGACTGTTTTGGATCCTCTATATTCTTGAGAAGCATATCAGCTACCGGTCGGGCCGACCCTCGGTTAGTTTCTTTTTAGCAAACTCCTGCTCTCCGATTAAAGGACTATCTAACTGGTATAGATCATTGACGATGACGATATCAGTTGCTCATTGCCCAGCACTCAGCTTTCTGATACCACAACATGCATGGAACCTTTAATTTATATAGCGCAGCATGCTCGAATCTCATCTCGGATAGCAAAGCAGTTGGCAAGTGGAAAGTCATTTCGCCAAACACACGCAAAAACCCTGGAGGTAATCCAGGAACTCAACACCGAACTCCAAGAATGGCGGGACTCTTTGCCACCCTTCTTACAGCCGGATGTGCCCACTACGAGACATGGCAAACGACCGCAAAACATCAGTATGTATCATGTCATGTATCTGCGTTACGCTTATTATGGCAGCATCATGGCAATTCATTCGATTCTCACGCACCCTTGGAACAGCTCCCTATTTGGTCCCGGCCACTCGACGGCGTTGCAAGATCGTATTTCAATAAGTTCACATTTGGTTGTCAATGCGGCTAGAAGTATAATACTGGATACCGACGCGATCCCTGTCAATGCATCGACGCCTATATGGTAAGCCTTCCAGCTCACTTCACTTTCAGCTTGCTGCCGAGCATGTTAGAATTTTTTGGACTCACAATAATTTAGGCTAGCATTCTTTTTCCCTCTTATTAGCGCTATCAATATTTTTATCTATATTTTGAAGTACCCTGCACTTCCAACAGCATCATCTGATGTGGCCCTGCTAGACATCACTGCCGGTCACTTTGGCCGCTTGGAGCTAGCATCTCCAGAAATTGCCTTGCCTTTTGTCAGGGAAATCGCACGGTTGGCTCGCACAACCGTTGAACGTGTAGAGAAATCAGTGAAGCTTCCAGTCTCGTTAGGGGCAGACCTCTCCGCGCCTTCAGGTGCGCAGTCCTCAGTTATGTATAATTGTGAGAACAACAATGTAAGACCCAATTCTCGATTCGAAATATTTTCTTGAGTGATAAAAAGCTAAGTATATATATATAGTCATCGAACGAAGATGTATTAGAGTTCTTCTCTGATAATTGGGGTACAATGTTTTCGTCTTTAACTAATGAAAATCTTACTTCTTTTAATATATAAAATACATTCTTCTTAAAATAAATAAAAAAGATTTACATTTATTGTATCTTCAAGTAACTTTTCTTTAAAGCACGATACATCTTTGTGCAAAGAATGAGAATCAATTTATTGAACTCTTATGCAAGTCACAATGGTTTCGCCATGTCTACAACAATAACACTGTCATCAAGCACACGCACCACACTGCAGCCCATCCATATCTCTTGACAGCTGCCGCAGCACTAGGTACTCCTCCAATAGCCTTGCTTCCACTTGTCGTTACATTTGTTTTTAAACAGCTCAAACTTATTACTGAAGTTCCGTTGTTGTGAGTTTGTCTGAGAACGATAGGCCAAACCCGCGTAACAGCCTCCTCGTAGGAAGTTATGTTGATGGAGCTATGAGGAAGCGATGGACAATAGAAGTATGCACTTCCGTCAGAGAAGTTTGATGTGAAAACTGTCTTGAATTAGCTGTGTGATATAAGAGATAGAATGATCAAGAGGAGAGTGTTGTAACTTACAAGAGTCAAATGATTCTGTTAATTTATGTTCGCAGCTGGTGGGTATTGGTGGGGTAACTGCTAGTGTTGGTGTTGCTGTATTGTTTGTTGCCGTCTTGTTTCTTGGGGGGTTGAGAGGCATTGGAGCTAAATTCAAGTAATCTTTGACACATGTTTCGCCCAGTGTAGCATAACAGTTGCCTGTGTCCTTCTGACCGTTGACCAAAGAATTTCTGTCTTCCATCAGGAAAATGATGACGTCCGTAGACCACTCAGAATTTTCTATCCAGTTTCCAGCAGTGTCAATTGCAATCACAGAGTTAGTGACTACGTCCGTGGTGTAGTTGAGGTTCGCAACTTCCGTGACATTTAAGTGTGCTTTCCAGATAACGCTTTGAGGGTCATTGGAGCCCATGTTAACTGCCTGAATATTGGCGACTCCAGTAGCATTCGGAGACATATTAGAGCGCTGGAAAGCATCGGCATCTTTTGTTGGTCCAGGTCCATAGCCAAGTGTGTCTATGTCATTGCCCGCTTTTATGAGGGTGACCATCGCGATCAGATAGACGAGGCAACATGTATTCATGGCTGATAAATGTGTAGTTGATGAAGACCAATGGAAGGGAATGAGTGAAAGATTTCTTGCGCTGTCGAAACCTAAATGGGAAGGAACGATTGAGATTATAGTAAGCTGGAATTACAACTCATAGGGGGTCACATCCCGCATTTACTCAATTATTAAACCCCTGCTCAAAAGGCAGGGTTACTGAAACGAGCATACTGCGCCACCATCACAGCATGTTGGTAGCCGTTCACCTGATCCAGCTGTAAGGTGACTCGCAGGTTCAATACGTCGAAGGAATTAATCCTGGATGATAGAGATAGTGGCTCATGCGGCGTGTTTCTCACAGATTTCCTGGATATTGTATTGTATTAAGCTTTCAATAGAGTACAACCAGTTATTCAATTGTAATCAGAAACGACGCCGTTCCAATCTGCAGGGATCGATACGTCAGCTGGCTTTACCTAACAGTTGCGCTTATGATTCTGCAATATGTTTATTTATTCTGACAAGCAAAACCAGGTCATCAGGATTAATATCGTTGCCAAATCAATGTCATTTGGTCAGTCTATGAAAAGACTCATGAGACAGATTTTGTGTTGGTCTTCAATGAACAGTTTGTTTGTGCTACCAGTCATACAAGAAAATCTACCAACGATGATTCCTTACTCACTCCCCTTTACGAAATCCATACATTGAATGTAAACCTTGTATTACCAACATATCTGATATCAAGTTCTTTATCCCCTATATCAAGCTTTCTAGGCAGCTGACAGCCTCGTAGTTCTCACAAAGTCCATGAAGAGAAATGTCACGAGAAACTCAAGCTTCACATTATTTGGTTGCTAGACTTACCACGATATCATCACCAATTTCTATCAATGTCCATTAAATATATTAGGGTTAATATCATACCAAACTGGTGTAGCTACTACTTCATCTACAAACCAGTGACTCAGTGAGGAACATACCTCTGACTACTAGTCATCTTGGACCATTATATACAACGCCGGGGCCTACTGTAAATCCTCAAACATTGTCGCAGGCGATGAAAACTATGCAAGTCAAATGCAAGTGACTGTACCTGGTATCAAATCCACGCATTCGTAGACGAATCCTAATATTTTCCAAGTTTCTATATTCGTCAGTGGCAACTTCACCATCATCCTAAATTTATTTCCTCAATACAGCTGTGCCGTTGCGGTTTTCAAATCCCACAAAGACTCTCTTGGGCATCAGATCCCTTAGGATGGCATTTGTTGGTTGAAAGCTGTCATGCAATTATAAGTAGAGGTAACTCCTGTGCTCGATTAGTTCTCTTACCACAAATCGCTCAGTGCTGTGCTCTCTACTGCCATTTTTCAACTCCTGCTTTTCAAGCTATTATTTTGCTCTTCTTCGACTCAGTCAACTAGCTACTTTTGAGAAATGTTCAGAACAATTTGGCTATACGGGTTGCTCCACCTCCTCTCTACTTCCTTGGCCACTCCACTCCCAGATGTAAACGGAACGTCACTTGCATCTCGACAAGTTCAAATTGAGGACCCAGAAGCAGAATGCTGCGAATACAACTGCCACTTGAAGAATGTCGGTGACGGGGATATGCACATTGATTGGCTTCATACCCAAGTCACCGATAACAACCAATGCGCACAATCACCTGGTTGCAGCGTAACTAATTCTGTATCGATTTCTCTCACATGGAGTATTAATGCTGGCATCAACGTTGGGTTTTTCAGTGGTGGTTTCTCCGTATCTGAAACTTATAACCATGGGGAAAGCGTTTCTTGTCCATCAACTCCCGGAAACGTAGTTTGCGTTTGGTCCAAAGTGGCACATGCTGCTTATACAGTAACGGAGAATCTTGACGGCTATTTTCCTATTTGTTAGTAACGATCCAAAATTCGTCTTTGAAAGATAACTAACATTTCCGCAGGTGATTGGAATGGTAACAAGATAGTGCGTTCCCCTATGCCGAACGAACCTCACAACGAATTCTATTGCGTAGAAGGTGCAGAAGCTTGCAGAACCAAGAACCAGTTCTACTGGTGTTATGGCGAAGAAGAGGTATGTTGGCTCTTTGTAAACATGAGATAATAATCTAATTACTAAAAGTGTTGAACTTCCGGATCGGCTTCAAGGATTGAGCTCTATGAGGCCAGGGCACCGTGACTAGGGCAATGGAAAAGTAACTGATAGAATGGGTGGTTGTGCTCAAGGCATGACTTGCAGCGGAATTTGAAATGCTTGGATAAACGGGAATTTGGAACTCACTAGCCGTTCTACGAGCTCCCTTAGTTCTTCAATATCAGAGGACGAACTGGTGTGTCAGTGAAAGAACTTTAGAACATGACCCATTGGAAGTTTTTTACTCCTCTTAACCTAATCTCCCCTTTTTTTGGTCACAGTGTGAGCCTTAACATAATTCGCATAACAATTATAATATCCTACTTTTCACTACAGCTCCGGGTGCTTTTCGAAATACTCCTGAAGCGTCGTTACTTTCACATTAGCGAAACGCCTATTGTCCACTGGCTCATAGTTCCAGGTCCCCTTTAAAATATGTTCCACATATGACAAGCCAACATATTCCTCAAAATCGACGCTATTTGTCGTCTCTCTTGCTTTCCTAAGAATCTCCACCACATCCCCCAAAGAACCCCCACATTTCAAATTTCCCTTCACAGCTCCTTTCCTCGCCTCCTCATAAGTCCTGACCAACTCTCTCGGAGTATATCTAAAGCTCTCAACTCTTACAAAACCCCCATTCTCAGCTCCCGGCTGCGAGACCGCCTCGACTGTATATGCAGCCAGATCATTCGCCGTAGTACAGATCCAAGTTTCCGTCCCATCGCCAAAATACGAAAGAGTTTTGCCTTCACGATCCCATATCTTGTCGCGGCGATTGGAAAACATCCACTCAGTAATGATACCGGTGAACATGTAGAGAGGTTTGATGCGCGAGCTGATGCGCACGTGAGCACAGAAGGCAATATATGGATCGTAGGACTCGTGTTGGCCGAGCTGGCCCCGGGTCCAGTCATAGTTCCAGGATGCGGCGTGGAAGATCTAGAGTTGATTGTCTAAGTGTAAGTGGAAGAATATAGGTGATTATCGAAGTGTAAGTAGGAGATAGAGGTGATTGTCCGAGAATAAGTCAAAGAATAGAGAAAATAAATCGCGAATGCTTCACACACCTTAACACCCGCACGTTCAGCAGCACGAAGCAGCAATAGTTGCCCTTCAACCACTACTTCTGGGGTATAGCCATACGCGCATATGACAGCATCCACAGTGGCGACTGCTTTGTCTAAGGCGGGGATATCGTAGATTCCAGATGAAGTTACGAAACTTTCCAATTGGGTACGAAGAGGGATTGGGAGTTTTGCAGGATCTCGGCCAATGCCTCTTACCCGGTGGCCTTGGGTGATGGCGTACGCAGCGCAAGGCAGACCAACTGTTCCTGTGATTCCGGCGATGAGGATTAACATGGTGGGGCTGTGGTAGAATGGTGGTGTTGAAACTTGAAAGAGAGGGTTTAAGGAGTGATGTGCAATAGACTGAGCAGGTGCTTGGGATATTGATCAGTAAAATGTTGTCTGTGAATGATCAGGAGATATTTGGTGCAAAAGGAGATCTTTATACCTCAAGATGTGCCAAGATCTAGACATTTTTCTAACGCATATAATGTCATATCATCTAGTAACCCACCTTACCTCCATGCTGTAACGCCCGACGCTGCTCGCTGAGCATGTCGCATTGATTTCGTCAGCGCAAAAGAATTGGTCATCAGACAGCGTTACAACTTTGTGCCAGACTTTGACCGGAGAGGTATATTAATCCATCATAGCTCCATTATCTACGGTATGGTTTGTCAATATTAAAAGCATACATACTGCAATGAGAATGCAGCCTAGCCTGTCCTACCCCGCATCTTTTTTTAGACACCAGGCCACTCTCGCGGCTCGCCCTGTTGATAATCCAATAAAGTTGACTTAAGTTGGAAAACTAGGGTCCAGGGTAGAATGCGAATATGCGGAGGCAGATATAACTAGATCAATTAAGACCTCATCTAGGTTAGCACAATATACTTAGTCATATTGCAGGTAGACACTGCATGAGACTAGAATGAATTTATATACTTACATAATGATCGATTCCTTCGATAAACATCCTCCACCCCAATATCTAGAATCGTGCTTTCACCAATGCTACAATATCCGGCTTCTTCTTAGGATGCCACTCCCCCAACGCCTCCACCATAACCCCATCGACCTTAACCTTCTCCTCAACCCTCATCTCCCTCCACCCCTTCATTCTCCTCTCCCTATCCATCCGCCACCTGCCCATCTCGCCTTCCAACCACTCTCCTGCAAAATTTCCCACCGCTTCCATTCCCGCCTCATCAAAAATCGGGTAATGATTTCCCCCATCAACCATCCTCTCCACCACTCTTCCCATCTTCGCACCTCCACTGCCTCCAACTCCAGTTCCGGTGATTTCCAATCGCTCCTTCCGCACCTCCGGCCAACACATATGTGATTTATCACCCACAACATAACAAACGCTTGGTCTTAGCTTCGGCAGTGCCTTAAGCATCGCGATCGGCTCACCGCGGTAGAAAGGGAAGTTCATCCTTGCATCAGGATCGACATCCGGAGCGGACACGCGATCCCTTTTGGGGTCCTGGGAATTACTGTCGACGGAGTAATTAGGTCTGAGGGATAATGCTACTTCCATTATCCTTGGAGTGGTGGATACAACTGGGTCGGTAGCTTTCTCGTCTTCCTTGGGTGTGGCGATAGGCAATTGCTCCGGCTTTGCGAAACTATTTTCGATAAGCAGAGATTTTACTTGTGGGTTCCAGTGCTTGAAAAAGGGATTTTGCATAATGCCCTTTTCTGCTTTAGCACGCGTAGGCCAGTATTCCTTCCGACGACTCATAACCCTCGCGTTCGCCAGTGAAGCCGGAGGCGCCAGCCCCCGCCAAATAGCTGGTTCGATCAGAAGAAGGGAGTGGAAAAGATTCGGATGTAATATCGCCAAATGAGCGATTTGACAACCACCCATCGAATGACCAAGTCCGACAATAGGTCTTGGAATCTGTTTCCTGAAATGATTGACCATCGCAAGAAGATCTCTCGAGTGGTCAAACCAGTTTTGATCATGGCTCAAGTTCTTAGCATTCACGATGGCGCTTTTGCCAACGCAGCCCACGTCCGCTATCCAGACATTTCGAATGAATACGCCTCTCTTCATGCATTTAGACGTGAGGACTTGAAAGAAAGGCTCATAGATTTCTTTCACCATGCCGATCCCAGCAGCTGCGATGATTGTGACATCGTCTTCTTGAGGTTGACGATCAAGTTTCGGGGAATATTGTTTGATGTGGATATAGTAATCTTCGTTTTCGTCTGCGACTCCATGATCGTATTCACGGATGTGTTGAGCTGGTATCGTATGTTGATGCACGACGAATTCACATGGTGAAGCCATTTTTAAAGTCGTTAGGAAAAGGATTTGAATTGAAGATATAACGTGGTTTCTAGCTCGGAGACAGTATCGTTTCTAGTCCGGAGGAAGAAGGGCTGAAATACAAGAAATACCTCTGGCCAACTTACATCATTGGGACCCGGAGTTGGATGAGTTGAAGTAAAGCACCAACCATTTCAGAGTTCAACCATGAAACTAGATGTTGCGATGCAAGTCTTCAGCCTCAGCGATGGTGAAGTATCCAGTTCGATCATCATAACCAACCCCTCCATAGTTTACAACATTTGGTTGATCCGGCACAGAGGAATACATAAAGGTTTTTTTTGATACATCTGTTTTTGGTTAGATGCCTATTTCCCGCACACGGCAGTTCCCCGGCGGAACATGTGGTGGAACCTGGATCGCCACTAAGACGCGGGAGATGATGATTACTAAAATCTTCCCTGTGTAAAATCAGAGATCCAGAATCTACTAAGTAGCTGTGAAACGGCGTCCCCACCAATTGACGTCAGATCATTACTTTTCACGAAGCTCAATGTGGGAGGAATATACAGCCTGCCTACTTCCTTGATGTCGAGCACTAACTCAATCATTCAAAGATCAATTGAACCAGAAGCTAACACTAAAACTCACACTCAAGCTCCGAACATAATGCCACCAACCTACGGGAATGTAGAGACACTCTCCTTCCTCTAAAATACAATCCACGAAAGCAGCACTGGCGAAATCGGGAAATTGAAGCATAGCATTATCTTGCTCTTCTTTGGTGCCATCGAGGCCGGCCAAAATACCAACATCAAGCGCACTTGTATTTTCCATGTCGACTCCTCCATCCTCCACCCCTCTAGGGTACAGCTTTGCACTTTCTCGTGGTGCATAAAGTCGTAAATACTTTCTACCAACAACCTGGCATAAAACATTGTGATATGGATCAGTATGGAGCGGACTGATTGTTCCAGCAGGCCCAAACCACGCATTAAGCAATGGCTCATCGAGTTGTGGCAGTTTAGAATGCTTTTCCGCAAGTGGTGAAGAATGATGAGGCGGTGGAGGTGTGGTGTAACAATAATCCGGGACACAGATATCTACGCGAAGGGAAGGAACTTGGGCGAAGAGATCATGTTGGGCCAGATAACCGGTTGAATTGTTGCGAGGTTCTCGAAGAATGTACTGATCCATGAACTCCTTAAATGTTATGATTTTTTGTCCCCAACCATCATCGACATAGCTTCTGCCAAGTTCGATAGGTACAAGCCGTCGTCCACCAATGGTCTTTCTTAACAGATAAGATGGTTTGTTCCATGGCCTCTCACCACGCGCAGGCCAATCTTCTAAGGCTCCTGTGATTATGAGAGGTTCTGGACCGAGATCACCATTGCTCGGGTGGTGCAGATACTTTTCGAAGGCGTCGAAGGACAAACAGTCAGCGCGAGGGATCGGATGCGATAGAGGAGGCGGCGCAACTGTCGAAGATGGGAATAAATCGGTGGCATAGCCTTTCGTAGAGGTAGTTAACTTCCGACGCTTCGTCACTGGCTCATTTAGCTCATCGGTCATCTCCATATGTATCTTTTGTAACAAGTGCAAAGCCCGGTCAATGGCTTCTTGGAGCATACTGGACGCTGGCACCCCCGTCATGATCAATGCCATGTCCATTGTTTCCACCATCTGGTCGAGAATGGCATCCTCGGAGTTTGACAAATCGACGAAGGACGCTTGCTCGGCATTCCATATCCTTCTCACAGCTAAGGCAGAGAATTTCAGCAGGCTGGCCTCGAGAAACAAGGCCCTCCAGCATGCTGGCACATCTTTGAAAGGAAAAGCATAGAACTTCTCTTTGGCTAGAGTTATCATGTCGTCGAGTCGTTGTAAGATTAACTTGTGGTTTCCAGAGTGGTTGCGAATGGCAGTGCTCTGCCGGGAGAGGAGATTGAGAATTGGTTCCCCGCATGCTGACAGGATTCTCGAGGGGTTTGCGAGGCTACTTGAGTTGCATTCGATATCGAAGTTAGTTCGAGCTGGATCGCAGAAGACCTTTTCGCATAAATCAATCAGAGCCTGCTGATTCGTTGTTGCTAAAGGGGAGAACATGGTGGGAGAACGATGATTCCTGGAATATCAGCAAGACATCAAAAGGTAGTTTGAGGAGTCGAAACTGGAGCCGCAATGGTGAGGAGCGGCTGATTGTAGACGTATTCGCTGCGCGATCGCTATGCAGTTGGTGATGCGATAATGATATATGACCTCGATTGATGGTTTCGAACGCGACGCGAGCTTGAGCCTCGAGAACCAAACAGGCGCCTGCTCACGTGTGTGTAAACCTGCGGAGTAATTCCGCGTTCTGCGTGGAACCTCGGATATCTTTCTTCCTCCGCAACATCACTTCACATCACCTCTTTTCGCGCTGGCATCAGCACCAGGGTCTCACGGGGCTTGTACTCTGATTAAGTTGGTATCAACACTAAGTCTAATACAACTCTGGTTGTGCCGGTCCACATCAATCTCACTCTCTCACCCTCTCGCTCTCTCACTCTCTTACCCCACAAATTCCAACCCTCGTGCCCCCCCCTCTCACCCCCTCTCACCCTACTCTCACCCCTCCTCGCCCCTCCTCGGTTGACGCCACGGTCTCCACATTGGTGGAGAAGTCTACTCCGTACGGTTACTGCATCTAGCCGAAAGGGCGTCGAATGGACATTGCTGCTACGAATCATTTCTTAAAGTTTGTGATCTCATGCCTTTCACTGTATATATTTCACTGTATATACTCGTACGTAAAATTACAACTAGTTAACCTTCGAAATTGCAACATCTTCTCATCTACTTCTCCCCCCCCCTTTGCTCTCTCGTTCCTCCCTCCTTCCGCTCTTCCTGAAATTAGCCCCACGGTTTTAACAATCCAGCTGCCCACTCACCCGCCGTCTCTAACTTCAACTCACTTTTCTTATCAACAACTTCAACCTCGACATAAAGAATGGTTCTAGGACCAACATCAGCTGAGCCCGTCGGCGCGCCCACGGCTATTCCTCGCCCCGGCGACTCTCAGGGAAACAATGTGGAGCCCAAAGAAACCAACGGTAACTCCAGCGCATCAAATGGACACTCGAACGGACATTCCAACGGCAACTCGAAATCATCCAACGAAGACACCGAACCCGGAACCGCAACCCATGAGCCAGGTCTCCCAAAATCCAAAGTCGAAGGGAAAATGAGCGCGTTTCCCACTCGCCAGCCTCTAGAGGACAAATACGCCGAGAG
Source organism: Rutstroemia sp. NJR-2017a BVV2 (assembly GCA_002946415.1). Taxonomy (NCBI): domain Eukaryota; kingdom Fungi; phylum Ascomycota; class Leotiomycetes; order Helotiales; family Rutstroemiaceae; genus Rutstroemia; species Rutstroemia sp. NJR-2017a BVV2. The sequence goes on from NJPS01000072.1 coordinate 107,891, forward strand.
AGAATATCAGAAGGGCAGATTGGCATTGGCTTTCCGAATCTTTGCCAAACATGGCTATGACGAGGGTGTTGCTGGACATATCACTCTGAGGGTATTCCTATCCATCCCAAGTTAACCACATTATGGATAAGTGCTAACTCAAGCAGGATCCTGTCGAACCAACTAGCTTCTGGGTCAACCCTTTTGGTGTAGCATGGCCTCTCATGCGAGCTTCGGATTTGATTCGCGTGGATGCAAGTGGAAATGTTGTTGAAGGAGGACCATGCAGATTGTTAAACACAGCCGGTAAGTTCACGATTCCCAAACAATTTGTGCCCCTCACATACAATGCCATAATTGAAATTCTCATCCCCTATCCAGTTTGAAATCCACCCCACTCATTGCCACATCATCCCGCTAATCCTCCTTCTCAACAGCCTACATGATCCACCACGCCGTGCATACCGCCCGCCCCGAAATCAACTGCGTAGCCCACTCCCACACTCTCAACGGCCGCGCCTTCTGCACCCTCGGCCGTCCCATCGACATCATAACCCAAGATGCCTGCGCCTTCTACAACGACATCGCCGTATACAACTCCTTCAAAGGCGTAGTCCTCGCCTCGGAAGAAGGTCACGCCATTGCGCAAGCACTCGGCAATAAGAAAGCCGCGTTGCTACAAAACCACGGTCCCCTTACGGTCGGCAAGACAATCGAGAGTGCAGTGTTCTGGTTCGTGAGTCTCGAGAAGTGCTGCCATGCGCAACTGTTAGCGGATGCGGCGGCGGGTGGGAGAGGTGGGGAAACGATTAAGATTGCGGAGGAGGATGCGGCATATACGTATAAGACGGTGGGGACGGAGTTTGCGGGGTGGTTTAGCGCGAAGCCGGCTTTTGATATGATGGAGCATGAGTCTGGTTTTAGCTACAAGATGTGAGGGGGTGCTCTATTGGTGTAGCTAGCTAATAAAAGCTGACAGTGTTGGAATTATGCTTGTGGCTGGCAGATACACAGGTGTCTTCGACAGGAGTTGCTTGACGGGTCACTGGTGATGCATCTATATATGTATATCTGTAGGACCAAATGAATGAAAGTTCAAATACTTAATACTTCGGCATGATCTTGGCTCTTCGGCTTGGAAAACCGGCCCATCTGAGGCACAGGCCATCTACCCTTTTGTTCATAATAAACAAAGTATCTGAGAAGATATTAGACTTCAAAAAATAGTTAAATATTTAAATCTTTTTGTAATTATATATATAGTTGTAGAAAGGTTTCAGGGCAGACACTAAATATTAATTCTACGTTTAAATATGGTAAAATGGTGACTTTTTTGGTGATAGTCACTTATGCCTTAAATGGGCCGGTTTTTTCCAAGCCGAAGAGCTTGGGTTCCATACTTCTCGCTAATTGATAGGTGTTCCCGAAATACTATTTTTATTTATTTTCTTAACCTAATATTCAATTTTCCCTTTATTTTTTTCTTCCTCTATGCATACCCATAGCGATTTATATACCCACTGTCTGCTTTAATCACATCAAGAGAAGTGTTCTCCGTCTTTGTTCAAATTCTTCCCCTATGCCTATTCGCTTCAACACTCAGACACACAAAAACTCTAGGAAACTCCCCCCAACCGCCCCTCCACACTATCCTCCCCGGCCAACGTATCCGCCGAAGGCTCATCCTTTGCGATTCTCTCCGCTTTGGCATCCACCCCCTTATGCGCGACATCCTCCACCCCCGCGACAATCTCCCCATACGGACCCTCCTTAATCGCCGTATCCCCATCTCTCTCATCCGCCATTTGCGTCTCTCCCGGCGCCACATCTACTTTCGTCACACCATCCTCGATTTTGAACCCCGGCGCGACTTTCTTCTCTTCCACCTCTTCTCCTGCGTCTTCTGCTTTAACTTCCGACTTCGCTGCCCCTCCATTATGGTTGTTGACTAATGGCGTCGTATCATTGTAAATGCGCAACAACATGGCGCTGCGATCTTCCTTTGCCAACATCAAATTCAAGGAATGCATGCTCCTCCACAGCGGCAATACCATCCTCTCCGTAAACCCATCTTCTTCCCCACTCGGTTCGATCCTGAGCACGCAGCATCCCATGCCAATATTATTAACTCTCTCACCAATCTCGCCCAAATTCTTCCACCCCTCCCCGGACAGCTTCGGGAACATTTCAATCAGCAATTTTCTAAACGTCTCCTTTTGGTGCAAGTGAACGACCCGTTCGGAGCCCACGTAGCCCTCTAGGATCGGCATTCCTTCCGATTGAATCCGCCATTTGCAGACTCCTTCGCCTTGTACATCCTGCTTCATAAACATCTTCACACCCCCATGAATGAACTTCAATCCCTTTCCTTCGTTCTCTGTAAGGATATCCCTAATCAAAGCAGAGGTGTAATAAATTGTCTTTACCGGCTCGCCAGTCGCGTTCCTGACCATGAATCTATCGCGTGGGAAGCGTGGAGATAGTTTGTAGAACTCCTCGACCGCTTTCACCTGCTCATGATCGGAAGGAAGATATTTGAACGGTTCTTCGAATTGTCCTCCCGCGTTTCTCTGTTTATTAGGACGGGCGTCAGATCTCTGGTCGCCGGGACGGGTGACGAGATCAAGTTCGGCCCCGGGAGGTGGAGGGTAGTGTTCTACACGGCCTTCATGGTCAGGTTGTGTGGGCTCAGGAGTGTCGTAGTCGGTCTTGATTTTCTTGTTAACGAGTTCGATGTCAACATCCTCCTCGTAGGTTGAGGCGGTGCGTTTCGTGCCGTTGATGATGGTTGCGTCTGATGAGGGATCAGCTTGGTTTTGGCGGGCCGCTGGAGTGATTTCTTCGAGATTGACAGTTTCGGGGTGAGTAAGCTCATCGGCTGCGTCAATTTTGGGTGCGACGCTCTCGCCTTCCTTTGGAGCAGGTGCTGCTTCGATTGCATCAACAATTGCAGTAATTGGTGGCTTGGGAGCAGTCTTCTTTGCCTCCGTCTCCGGTTTGGCGCGGAATTCGGTCTTCTTTTCTAAGATCGCAATGAAGAATCCACCAGTATCTTGCAAGTGTGCATATACGCGCATGCATTGATCAAAGGGAATATCAGAATCCGTAGGTGGGAACATTCCTTCGGCCAACCTGTCAGTCCATACATCAGGTCCATTTTCTTCGACATGTTTCTGCACATCCGCCCAGCTATCCCATACACGACCAGACTTATCCATAACGTTCCACTTTTTCAAACCAGGCCTGCGTTTGAGCAATGGTAGTTTGTCATCGCTATTAATTAAATGAACCTTGTCAAGTCCACCACATCGATCAATAGCCGAAGAAATAACAGCCTCGTTCTCAATTGGATTCATACTGCAAGTAGAGTAGACGACTCGTCCACCGGGCTTCAACATCTGAAGAGCCCTAACAAGGATCCGAACTTGCGTAATGTAAAGACCCAGAGCATTTCCGGGATTCCAATCCTGCCATAAATTGACATTCTTCCTCGTCGTTCCGTCTCCAGAACATGGAACATCGGCCAAGATCCGATCGAATTTGAGGTATCGATTCGTGGATGGGTTTTCGGCACTTGGAGGAAGCTTGATGGATGGATAGAGCGTAGCGTCGTGGTTTGTGACAATCAGATTCGGAGACGACAATCTCTTGAGCTGATGAATCAACATATGACTTCTCTTGTAATCCGAGTCGTTCGCGATTAGCAACCCCGTAGCTCTACCATCATCACTAGGATCAGCAGATAAATCCGCCTCCTCCTCATCCTTAACCGTCGCATCCTCCATTTTCACATCTCCATCCCCGTTTCCGTTTCCATTAAGCGATTGTCTCAACACAGCATGAACTCTCGCCTCCTCTCCATGATGTACCATCTCTAACAACTGCGCTGCCTTACTTCCCGGCGCAGCACACATGTCCAACACCGTCATACCCGGCTTGAGATCCATAACCAATGGCGGGATCATACTGACAACTTCCTGCCTGCTGATATTCCCTACACTCGTTTCCGACACCAAATATTTCTGAAACTTGGCGAAGGGCGGGAATCGTCGAACAACGTTTTTAGGCGTCGTCATCCACCAGGCGAGTTCGTCTGGATACCAAGGAACTGGCTTCGGTGGTTCGACAGGCGTGCCATCGTAATGGGAAATGCTTGAGATTTCGGGGATGTATCGCTCTTTAAGCTGTTTTTGCACAGCTAGCGCATGGCTATAAACTGGTCAACGGCAGCCAATGGCACGATTAAAGAAAAACAACGCACCCTCTTGATCCTGCGAATCGGAAGCTATTAGGAAGCTCTCTCTTCAGAGCAGCCCAAAACTCAGTCCTCTCCTCCTCTGGCAGTTCGAGTAATCCATTGTAGTATTTCTCGAACTTCTCGTTCGCTTTTGGAACTTTGTCGAAGCTCACTCGATTGTCTTGTCCCTGGTCTCGAGATCTTCCCCCGCCAAAACCACCACGAGCTTTGCCTCGTCCGCCGCCACGACCGCGATTTCCCTGGAGGATGAAAGTTAGATAGATACATATTGATGCATTAGATCAACCTACTTTGCCTCCGCGACCCATATTTGATTGATTGATATGGTGGTTGAATTGAGGTGGTTTGCGCAGATGAGCTTGGTCGCATAAAAAATGTCGAGTGCACGTCGGCAGCCGGGTCAAAGATTTTCCGGCTCAGTCCTTGACGTGTGGCTAGCATTTTTTTGATGATATCATGATCGCAGATCGAGGCTTCCGAACTAAACTTTTAATTCGGTTATAATGACACCCCTTCACGTATCTGTAATGATTGAGGGTCGATGATCCGGCTGATGATATTCCTTAATGTTGGGTCTGATGCTAGCTAACAAGCAACTCGCTCAAGCAATTCAACACCATGCTCCTTGCTCAATCCATACTCCTTGCTCAATCCATGCTACTTGCTCAAACCATGGCTACTTCCTCAAGACCATTCGTCAGTCCAATTTTAAACCAATTTAGCCCTCAGACTTAACACCCACCCGACTAGCATCACCACCACCCAGAACCCCCTCCCATTCTTCTCCATCTTTCCATCCGTCTGCCTACTCACCCTTCGCCCCAATAACCAGCTTCTCCCATCCCCCATCCCTTTCCAACTCCTCCCACACCCTATCTTCATCCCCATTCTTCGCCTTCGTCCAATTCGTCTTCTCGACCAACCCTCCCAAATTATACAACTCATCCGCTGCGACCTTCCTCATACTCGGATACGGATGCATCAACATCTTAAATAATTTCCTCGGCGGCTTCGTCAAGACCTCGCAGAGTCCACCATAGCATCTAATCGCCGCTTCAATCTTCTTCACGTTCGTACTACGGTAGTGCGACTGTTGTATTTGGAGGTACAGTTTTGAGAAACTATTGTGAATTGTTAGACTCTAGAATGTGACATATGGCAGCGAAGAAGCGAGAGAAGAAAAGAAGAGGGATAGGGAGAGTGAGACAAGCTTACTCGACGGATTTACTTGTCTGCATGACTTGCATATCAAACAGAAAAGCAATAATCTCCAAGGTCGCAATCAGAACCCGATCATCCTTCTTTTGAAACTCTATTAGAATATCGTATAATGCCTTGGTAACACGATCCGTATTCGCAGGATCAGCCTCGCAGTAATCAAGAAGCGCAGCTCTACTATTACGAATCACATCTTGCGCTCCATTAGCAGCTGAAGTAACGTATCCCGCAAGCATGATGCCGTAGTTCCAGGTAGATTCCGGTCCCAGATTTAACAACCCGCCTGTTCCTGCGTTTAAGACACGGTAAAAGTAATTGTATGATGTTACCGGAGCATCCAGGAAGACTGAAGTCTCGGGACTAGCATTTGAAAATTAGTTAGTGAAACGTATATCAGAATACAACTGACTTTACGCACCTTGGGCGAAGCAACGGTATGATGGCCTTTCTACCTTCTGCCCGAACATTGTCCAGTCTCTCAACGCAAAGCCTTAGGATCCTATCAACGACAATACTAGTTTGGATGCTCGAGCCGTTTGGCTTGCCTAAAGCCATGTCACTGACTCCGTGCAAACCGTTGGGGCTAGACATAGACGCATCCCACATCCGTCCCGCCGCTTTCGCAGCAGCAATTCTCACCAGCGAGCTGATGTCCCCACGCACAGGATCCAAATGATAATCGTCGAGACCTTCTGCAACCATATCTTCGAACTCATGCGCATGGGTATCGAGAACATCACTTTCGGCTAAATACTGAAGTAGTGCAATCCGAGTGTCTAAATCGTAGCTTAAACCCGAATTTGATCTTACCGTAGATCTCCATCTGTCGTGCATACTTTCATTGATCCGCGATTGCAAGTGTTTCTCCTGTGAAAAGACGGCCCAAATAGCCACAAAGATGCCACGCTTCTTATCTTTCCACGACGAATGCCGCCCTTGCAGGACAGTAACGCTGGAGATCCAGCGAAGAGCCATGGCTTCACGGTCCCCTTTGTCGGAGAAGATCATGATCACTCGGACACAATTGCGGATAAGTTCGGGATCTTCAATCAAGCCATCTTCAAGGGAATCCTCAAAGTAACTCCGAGCTTTAGACAGGAATTCCGGCAGCGGACCAGTCTTCAACCCGGCAACGTTGTTAGCGCAACCCAACAGTCCAATCTGATGCTCAGTAAAACAGTTATTCTTGTAAGCCGCCTCAAGAAGTTTAGAGGTGCTTTCAAGTTTCAAAAACCTTGGTAACATGTCGGCGGTAGGAAATCGAACCAGCCATGGTAGCAATCCAGAGAAACAAAAAGTGCGAAACGTATGAAGAATCAAAGTAGCAGTGGCTTCAACGATTCGGCCGTGATCCTGTTCTAGAAAGTGTGCGCTACTTTTGGCATCAATGATTTTGTTGACCAGCAGCAAAATCTTCTCAAAGATCGAATATGCTCCACGTCTTTCCATGGCTTTGTGGATGGCAGCCTGTGAATTGTCTTTAAACCCCGGCATTTCAGATGCCAAAGCCGCAACGCAGTGAACTAACCCATGTCGTTCGTCACTTTGATTTATTTGCAGCCCTAACATTTTCTTCTGGACTTCTTCTATGATGGAAGCCATATGCCTCCAAACTTCGGGTTGCTCCTTTGGTGCAGATATAAGGGCAACACGTCCCATTGCTTCTGCAGCTAATTGTCTGGTGCGGTCGTTCTTATCACCAACTCCACGCCATGACAACAAAGCCGCCATGATTGAATTAGCATAATCTTGGACGGACAACTCGGCTACTCCGCATGCTACTTCCGTGATTGCCCTCGATCGCAGAGCTACAGCATGGTAGCCAACTACCGTGATGAGATCTTTGCCTTCATGATCAATACCTTTTGTGACAGTATTGGGGTGGCGACCTATCAATTCTTGAAGAGCCGCAGAGGAGCCCCTCCGAATGTTGCCCACAGGATCCAGACATGCAGCGACAACAAGCTGCGTTGCCAGAGTTTGCACTGTAGTACTCTTAATTTCCACGTCGTCCACCAAGTATTCTAAAGAAACGGCTTCCAGCTCCGCTGTCGAATATTTGCGAGCAACAGCCCATAGACCAAAGCATGCAGCGTCTCGGACGTTTGCCCCAATGGGACTCCCCAATGTATCTCGTTGCTCGAATGACAAACCAATAAACAGATAAACCAGGATATCGCGCAGAGTACTAGGCGGAGGTGACCGATGATACAACAGTTGAGAAAGTGTCATTATGAGCCCATGCCACTCCTGTGGCTTCACACGATCGAGATTTGCTCGAGAAAATCTCCGATCATGTCGGTGATCTGGTGGGTTGAATTTAGGCCATATAATGTCATGCTCAAGACGTTCAACAATCATGGATACTATCTCTTCGCCCATAGACGCGTCCAATTTCAACGTAATTCGACTAAGTGCTTTGCTCGCTGCTAATCGGACAGGAGTCGAGCTGTCACCCGAGCAATCGAAGAGATACTGGATGGAGTCATCTACAATTTCAGCAACAAAATCATCATCGGGCTTCCGCAAAGACAGTAAAGTAATGTTACGGAGGATTTTGATACAAAGTTCTCGGGTGACAGCAGAGTCATATAACTCAGAGGTCCCTTTATCTGCGGAGGCTATGAGAGAACGGACCCCGCCGAACACAGATGGCAAGTATTGATCCATGTAAGAAGTATTTAGTGAAATTTTGGTGATGCCGGCAAGGAAGGACAGAATGCCAATGTATCTGTATATGCTCTGTCCTTTTTCGTAGCCACGGAGACTGGAAAGGGCCCACTTGATCAAATTATCCAGGACATTGAGGTCTTGCACGTCGCGACGAATAGCCACTCGTACCAAAAGCCCTTTCGCAGCATCTCTTTCCTTACCAGACGCTGCAAGAAATCGCAGAGATATTGCAATGGAGCGCATTGCTACAGCAGGTACATCGGGTGAGAGCTCCAGCCCAGCTATTCGAGTTTGAGTCTCATCTACCGTAGCATCTGCCGACATAGACACTAAATCGAACGGGGCCAGAAGGAGTTGCGAAAGCCACACTAACACGACATATCTTTGTTCCCAACTCCATGCCTCATCGTCGTTCGGCATAGTGCCTTTCTCGACAGCAAAAAGGAGTAAGTCGACATGCCTTACTTCTGTACTCAAGAACCGAACTATAACTTTCTCTCCTCTGACCTTGCAGAACGTATAGAGTAGTCGACAAATGGCTCTTGGCAATGGCATAAGAAGATCTGCGTTGGTTGAAGGAAGTTTCGACGTCTGCCGTGGCATGGAGGTGAGCAGTCCTTCTGCAAGAGTCGGAACAAATCGAGGAAGGTAGGGATCGAGGAGCTGAGGGAGTTCTTGAAAATTTTCTAGCTGCAAGTATATGGTGAGCAGCGATCTCCATCGTGTGATGTGGAAGTGATAATACCAATGACACAAGTCTTTCCGTTTCTGAAATGCGAACTCGTCTCCGAATCGGGGCATTGGGCGCAGCGATATTGTATAGAAATGGGTTCAGCGATTGTTCGAAATCTGCTAGAAGCTGCCCCGAGTCCCTTTGAACTCGCACATCTTCTTCCAGCTCAGGAGCATCCATTGTAGGTTTTGTGACCGAAGGTACGGGAATGATATCTCAGGTTAACCCTAACATTCAATTGCGCAGTTTGCATCCCAGGTCATCGGGTCATAGGCATACTCTCGGAGTTGATAGTCTTTTGAAGAACAGTAATCCTACCTGTGAGGTGTGTGAAGCATCGCGATAAGTTTGCTTCGTTCTTCAACTGCTTCTGTTGTTTATGAAGAAAGCTGTCCCTTCCCCGGTGAATAAACAAAAATTAGTGGGGTCTTTGGCATTATCGCAAACTGCCTCTCAAACGTCGAAGCTTTCACCATGACCACAACCAGACAATGGATGAAGAACACGTAGTGGCCAACCTTGGACCATTCTTCATATGCAGCTGATGACATTCATCAATGATCAATAGCAATACCTCACTCATATTCCAGCGGAGGAGATGAAGTTTCATCTTGCGAAATAAGGGTACCGGCAGTTACCCCACCACCCACTTCTTACAGTAACCCCGCCTTTCCCAGTAACACCGGACCGGTACGTCAACGCCGTCCATCTTGACAGCTATCTATAAATCGACTTAGTGCCACTACTAAATAAGACTCCCTCTTCAGACGACAAGCTTTTCTATAAGCCCATACTAAGAAGGATAATCCCAAGCCAACCCCGGTTCCAAACATGGCGCACAGCTTCCACATAAACACTTCGCACATGCACATGAAATGGAACAATGCGCTCCCACCCATCCTAACCGTCTCATCTGGCAGCACCATCTCCTTTGATCTCCTCGACGGCGCCTCCAATCAAATCACTGACCAATCCACCATAACCTCCGTGCAGAACTTCGACCTCACCAAAGGCGACCCCGCATTCGGCCCCGTCTATATAGAAGATGCCCAACCCGGAGATGTATTGAAAGTAGAGTTCCTCTCCTTGAAACCCGCATCTTACGGCTGGACTGCTATCCTCCCCGGCTCTTTCGGCTTCGGTCTTCTCGCTGACGAGTACCCGGACGCGGCCTTGAAGATCTGGGATCTGTCTACAGGGAAAGACTATGCTGTTTTCAAAGAAGGCATTCATGTACCCATTCGACCATTTTTGGGCGTCGTGGGAGTAGCGCCGCAGCAGGAAGGAGAGTTTTCTACAATTCCACCATATGAGACGGGTGGAAACATCGATTGTAAATACATCACCCAGGGATCTACACTGTATCTCCCGGTCAAGGTACCAGGTGCATTATTCAGTTGTGGAGACGGGCATGCAGCGCAAGGAGATGGAGAGGTATGCGGGACGGCGATCGAGACGCCCATGAAAGCGGAGGTCAGGCTGAGTATAGAAAAGGGGAAAAGTTGGGTCACGAGTCCGCATTATGAGACAGAGCCGGTACAGGAGAGTACGGGGCTGGGGAAAGGAACCTACGCAGCATTAGGGATTGATAGTGATTTGAGAGAGGCAAGTAGGAAGGCGTTAAGAGGGTTGATTGCTTGGTTGGTGGGGGAGAAGGGTTTGACGAGGGAGGAGGGGTATTTGCTGGCGAGTGTGGCGGCGGATTTGAAGATTGCGGAGGCAGTGGATATGCCGAACTATGCGGTGGCTTGTAGTTTGCCGTTGAGTATATTTGTTGGGCTTGAAGGATGAGACATGTGTTACCGGACAGGACAAGATTTGGCGGGACAGGCGGAGAAGAACGTGTACAACGGTATCATGTCCGGATATATAGAAGAGACGGAACGAAGAAATGAGCATATGCGAGGAAGGCGAGTTTGCGCTTTCGAAAGTGTATTTAGTTGGAGACTTTGCACCCTTGAATATACGAAGTACATGGGTAGATAAGAATATCTGAAAAGCCCTAATATATTAAATATAGTTAAGAAATTCTTATTGAATAAATGTCCTACAGACTTTGAGAGATTATAATATTTCTACGAAAGTATTATTCCAACCTCTTTCTTACACTGGGAGCCTATCGGCCTGTTTTTCCCACACCGAAGAGAAGTAGCCAAGCTCTGAGTATATACGCGTTCTACCGCCCTCCACCGCCCTCCACCGCCCTCCACCGCCCTCCAAACGGTGCAGCTGCATCTCGGATTAACCTCTCTAATTGGCCAATTTCGCCCGCTCCCTCACGCAAGTCAGCACCCACTACCAGCTGCTTTATCTCCCCTCCTATCAAAAGTTGATCCCTTGCTCCGTACAAACTCAAATGTTCAAAGCAAAAGCGACACGCGAGCAAAAACAAAGCACACTCAGCATCGCGTGGTTCCCCTGTCTTGTCATCATTGCGAGGCCCAATGAGAATGCCGACGGTTATTAGCGGTGGCCCTTATCCTCGGGACACGTCCTTCATCTGAGCGATTTTGCATGTGCGTGCGCAAGCTTGCTTAAGCTTGCTTTGGTGGATATAGTCTGGATCTGATAGGAAGTGGTTTGTTGTTTTTCGTACTTCGTACTTCGTACAGTACTGCCGGGTCCCTCTGTACCTGACATCGAGCCTCGAGGGATGGTTCGGACTGGTTTGGACTGGTTTGCGTAGAGTTCGTACCACCCACACAACGCTGCAAGATCAGCTCGAGGCATGCAGTGGCCGTTTGTCCGCGTTCCATTTATATCTTTCCTGTGTCACCCAAGTCTGATCGGATCGGTAACGCGATTATTGCAATATGCTGTAGGTCACAGAGAGGCGACAGGATTCCAAATCTTCTCGTGCAATGGAAAGCGCTGTGCCTCTCGGTAAGGGTCACATGCAAGCTTTCTCCATGTTCCCACCAGTTATCACGCAACCGAGTCCACTGTCCAACCAGCCAAAATGCCAAAACGACGCCAAACCCGCCAAACCCTAGCAAATTCCCTGGTGGGCCGGTGGCTGCACACAAGAGCGCTCAGCACGCAAGAGCGCACTTTCTTATCTCTTGGGATTCCCTTTTCGCTCTTCGCTCTTCGCTTTTCACGTCTTCGTGCACCGTGTACCCCCATCCCCATCTTGTTCGGCTGCTTGCGCACTCGCATTCTGCCTGCCACTCCCAAGAAAGGAATCCGGAGCGCCTTCCTCCCCAATATCAAACTCCAGTTGAACTGTACAATGTCTCCCCGCGTCATTCCGAGGCCGAATCATCTGCGGCTTGTTCGCAGCTCTTGCCATCGCAATCGCAATCGCAATCACAATCACTCTCGCCATATCGTTCAAGGTCCAGGTTATGGACAAAGTTCGTTCTCTGATTGATACCGCGACCGCGACCGCCACCTTCTCGTATCATACCCTTACTTCACTCAGTCGTTGATTGGCACGTACAACGATAATCCGTTCCTCCCCATCCCATCCCCGTCCCAGCCCTTCTCATCCCATAATTCCGGAAGAGCCCCACGCATATCCTATCCTATTCCATCCTATCCCATGGACGAAAGCTCCCCAAAGCTGTACCAAAACGGCGAAATCCAACGTATTATCGTTATCATTATCAGCCATCTCCTCCCCCCACGGAATCCTCGCTCAATCCTATTGTCTTGCCGGAATCACCACCCCAAGCTCTTCCTCCCTCCCCTCTCCCCTCTCCCCTCCCTCTCTTTTTCTCGTCCTCTGTACTTTTCCCTCTTCCTCTCGTCCCCTCCACCAGGAAAACATCCTAAAACCAGAAGTTACTCCAATTGGGAAGCTGCGGAAATTCAAAAGTTCGGGAAATCCCTCCCACGTTTCCAAATCCAGATATCAGCCCCGAATTTTATCGTGCCATTTCTATCTACTTATCTACCAGTACTTGCGATAGATAGTGTTTGAGGTACCACAGCTACACTTCGTACACATCCTTCACCGTCTCACCACATCTTTTCCCTCTCTCCAGGATCGACAAAACGCCATTTCCACCTCACTTCTTATTTTTGTTGCATTCTCTCACACCCTGAAACTTGTTACATGAAAAAATCTCCTACGAAACCGTCATCAAAGTCCGGAGCAACTCTAGATTCTCGATCCTTTTCCAAACACAATCGCAATTGCAGTCAAAACAATTCTCCGCCGCATTGCTCGACTTTGCCGAACGTTATACAAAGCGCAAAAATAATAAAAAAATAAGTTTGCGACCTAACCGTTGGAACGCAGCCCTATCGGTTTGTACGTTACTCATCCGCTCAGCGCACTGTCCGGTACCGACTACACCAAACTCAACTTCGAGTCCTGTCATGCGACGGCCCATGCGCATCTATTTACGAGGCCAATGGTCTAGTTGGAGTCTGGGAAATCCGGATCGAAATACGTACAATTGAATGATTGCAAAACGACTTCGCCGTCACACATTGAGGTCCACGTTTGCGCAAAGCTTCGCTCCCTCGCTCGTCTCACCCTCTGCGGAGGTTCAGACGGGCGTGGTTTCGCTCCAATCTCGAGATCATGTCAATATATACCTCGCCTCCTCCTGCCCGATCCTTTCGTGACGATAAGCCCACGCTTTTAGTCTGCTGGTGGTGTACGCTATTCGCCGCCGTTATCATCCTGTTTCGAGTTTGTGGGCGATATATACGATCGGAGAAGCTGTTCAAGGAAGATTGGTTGGCCTTTGCCTGTCTGATCCCGCTGTTCTGTCGGATGGCGCTCGTTCATGTTGTTTTATTGTTTGGGACCAATAATGCGACAATTGAGGATTTTTCGGAAAGGGCTATTTACCGGCGAGAAATTGGGAGTAGATTGGTTTTGGTGTCGAGGTTATTTTATGCCGCGACGTGAGCAGACGCATTCCAAGCTTCCTCCCTCCTAAGTACTAACACATTCTTTCCTCTAGTCTTTGGATGCTCAAACTCACAATCAGCGAGTTCTTCAAAAGACTTACAATCAATATCTGGACTACATCACACGAGCGGGTTCTAGTCTTCATCAGGTGGTTTCTACTCGTCACATTCATCGCAGTTATTATCGCCGATATATCAGAGTGTCAACCAATTACTCATTACTGGCAAGTGGTACCAGATCCAGGTGCGAAATGTCGACAAGGATATGCTCAACTTCTTGTCATGGGCAGCGTCAACGTTTTGACGGATTTATTGCTCGTTTTATTTCCTGTCCCTATCATCATCGGGTCAAGGATGAATTTGAAGAGGAAGATTCAATTAGTATTGCTGTTTGCAGGATCATTGATACCTGCTGGTATTACGCTTTACAGACTCCCGCAAATCATCGACCGTCACGGTTCCCAGCAATACCGCTCACTGCTTGCTTCGGTGGAAATCTTGTTCGCAACAGCTGTAGCGAATGCTCTAGTTTTGGGTTCCTTCGTCCGAGACCGAGGCGTTAAGAAACATCGCTGGAAATTCGGCTCCCTCACCGACACTATGGACCGTACCGGGAGTCGTCGCGGAACTGTCACCCGCCACTGGGGTAGCGACGAAGATCTCGTGCGCGATCTTGGGCTAGGCGTTGACCCCGAACTCCGTGGTATCATCTCCCATCCCCCACGACCAGCACCCATGGCCATAGCGGGCAACATTCCCGTGCGCTCTCGTAACTCTGCCACTGAATGGCGGTTTCCTAGCGATAGCGACGATATCGATATGGCCAAGATGTCGCCCTCTTCGCGGCACATCTCCGAAGATCTTTCCTCGATGATGTCTCCTCGTCGTGTGTCTTTCTTCGACGTAGGCGGTCTTTTGGATCAAGAATCTCCCCGACGGGTCAGCTCTACAAGGACGCTAGACACAGATGGTGAGTCGAGTACACAAGGGCCGATATCCACTACCTGGTCTTATGAAAATGGGTTGTCACCTGCGCCAGCGAGGAGGGGATCGGCACAATTGTTACAGGATCTTGGGGGTTTATTAGCGGGACCGAGAGGGGTCAGGGTGAATAGGTTTTCGAGCCCGGGGTATGAATTGGAGACGATTTTGCAGGGTGGGCCGCGCGCAAGGGAAGGCGGCCGGGGAAGGGAAAGGGAGAGCGACAGGGATAGGGAGCCGCCGCTGGAACATGTTACCAGGCAGGAGACTAATCTTTCGTTGCAGGATGTGGGGGGTTTGTTGAGACAGTGATGTGATCTTACTTAACCAAGGGGATGAAGATAGTTTCCCTTGAGTGGAGTGGCTCGAGAACTGCTGGAGAGGGTTATAGACTTCTTGTACTATTATTTTTCTTTTGTTCTTTCGTGTCGTTTTTGTGATACCTATTTTCATATTTCTTGTGGAAGGTGGGGGAGCTTTAAATAGCGACTTTTCAGCCATGATGCTATTTTCTTTGGTTACGAGGTTATGAAAAATTTCTGGTTGGGTTGGAATAGGTGGCCAAGGGGCTTTTGTATAACGATGAGTGGTGACGGCGAGAGGGTATGGGTGGGGTGGCTGTTTGATGGTTGGGGATGGGATGCGATGGCGTTTCGGGAGTTTTCTGCGGAGGGGAAGAGGGGGGAAGGGCTAAGCTGGGCTGGGTTGGGCAGATATCATGGTTGTTTGTTTGTTGAGGTAATTGAGTTGGTGTGTAGGGAAGCAGGAGGAGGGAAGGCTTGGGATTATTTGAGAAGGAGCGAAATGGTTGAAAAACCACAATTAATTCCACAACATTGAGAACTCCCAACAGACCCCTACAATTACAAAATTCGCTCAGTAGAGTACAAACACAAGAAGAAGTAACTTTCAGCCAACAGTGAGTCCCAGAACCACCTCATCCCTCACTCCATATCCTTCAGCACACCACAAACTATCAGAAATATTCTTCGACCACTTATTCCCCAACTCAACAGAGGTCCCCTCTCATAGACGGGGAGATTTCTGCCGTATGGGACTCAGATGGAAGGTCGGACTGGTGTTGTTATTCTTCGCATGAACAATATGAGTCAGATCCAGAGGACTGACTCAGGCGAGGGGAATCTTCAGCTCGGGACGGTCTAGGTGTAGGTGATGGAGAGTCAGCAAAGGGATCAGAATCCCAATCTTCATAGAAGCCATTGAATTCAGGTGGGTTTCCAAGCTCTGGCGAGGCATTGGATCCGCGAAGAGACTTATTTTCAGGAGAGTGTCTGCGTTCAGCTGAGTTGTTGGATCGTCAAGAGAGGCTGCGTTGTGAAGAATGACTAGGTCCAGCTGAGGAACTGGAGTGTCGGGAATGTTGGACTTCGGCTGGTGGACTGGACTGATGTCGATGTCCACGTCGAGGAGATTGTCTACTTGCAGAAGATTGTCCATCTGCGGAAGAGTTCTCAGCTTGCTCAGGTTGTCCAAGTGAACGAGCGCGTTTCAGTCGAAGGCCTCTCAGATGACGGGGTAGCGGAGGTTGAACTCGAGGTCATTCAGGTTCAGGAGTGGCATCACCACCAGTCGGCATTCCTTGTTCAGGAAAAGATATATTGTCCGCGCGGGCTCGCAAGATCGCAGCTTTCTTCCAACTCAGAGCTTCCTCATAGCCCGTGCCCCGGGGCATTCGAGGTAGCCGACTTGAATGAATTTTCAGCGACTCCACCGGAACATCCTTATTATCATCCCTATAGAGATCCCAGGCCTCAGCGATGGATTCGAGGTCACGAACGGTGATCTCCACAGCAACTGCTCCGTTCCACTCCTTGATGCGCATTTCAGCGGCTTTTGGAATGAAGTTTAAGAACCCACAGTCCGCATGCAAGTCTCCGAAGGGTAAGACTGGCTCAGAAGACACCACAACCCCCGCTCCACGAATTTGAGCCTTCAGCAGTCGCGAATATTCGGCCATCTTCATCGCGTAGTGCAAGCACTGCAGACCGGATTCGCCAGAAAAGACAGGACAACTCAGGATGGTAATGAGGTTTTGAGCTACCATCAAGTTCCAGTTGGGGTTCCTAACCTCATCCCCATTTGGAAGCTTGATCAGGACGGCAGAAGTGAAATCGGCTCTTTCTCTGTTTGGGACCAACTGAAAGGCGTCCAGTCCGTACATTGACTTCGTCAGCCTCCAAAGTCTCAGGTCAGGAAGACGGCTTTTTCAAAGGAGAAATTCATCAGCTTCGGACCAGTTGTTGAGGGAATCTGATTGTCTGTTCTGGTCTTGGCCATCAGAAGCAGAATCAGAATCGGAATCAGAGAGTTGAGAATATCTTCTTTTGGAAGGCATGGTGATGTATGAGGTTATGGTAATTTATGAAGTTGATGTTAATGTATGAGTTTATGTTAATGTGCGAGTTGGAAAGGTGAAATTTCGCTAGGTCAATAATTGTAGTTGGTACAAGACTCGGATTTCTTTCGGAACATCATGTGTTCTTATGTCATCCTTCTCCTCTTGTCTTCCACTACACTTCAGTTTTCATTGTCTCTCTCAAACAACCAAATTACCTCGAACAATCAAATCACCTCAAGGAGCCAGATTACATCAAAAAATCATGACCAATTCATTCTACCAAGTCTCTGCTCGATACCCACTTCTGACTCCCCGACAAAATCTTCTGCTGAACTCCCTGAAATCATATACTGATTTGGCTGCTGTGATGTACAAAATCGCCAAGAAGGAACTGGAAGCCGGCGAAGAATGTAAGTTTTCCTACCATTGCAAGATCCTTACTGGTTGTTAATCCATTATGTTAGCCGTTGCGTCGAGCATGAGAATGATTCTCGACGATCTATCTGGCCCAAAAGAGATCAAAGCCCTCCTTTACACCATCCCCAAAGATATTCTGATCTCAATCATCACCAATGACATCGGGCACAGAATGCAAACCGAAATCACTGAGCGAAATCTGAGAAATCAGCTATACAACTTGGACAACACGCCGGGAACATATCTGGTCACCTTGGTTGTGGAAGGTAGATCCTGCGGTCTGACGACAACTGAGTGGAGGAATGTCCGAGATGTCATGGCAAAGTAAAATTGGGTACTTGCACAATTCACGCTGGCCTTCACTAACTTATATGACAGTTATCTGAGCTTTCACCGAGACCCCATGAATGATGAGAATACCACACCTGAACGAGAAGAAGAGCTTCTGAACGCGGCGAACATTGAACTCGACCTGAACCCTGAGTCTACTCTCGACGACATTAAAGACAAGATACGGCGGGGTACTATCGCGTACAGCTTCGATAACTTCGATATTTTTCTGAAGCAATTGGAGGATCGCTTCTCTCATGATATGGACCCAGCTGGAGAAGAAAGACAGCTGTAAATGCCCTGCTAGGTTGAATTTAGCTACGATATGAAGGCCCGAGTGAACGAACACGACCCGGTCAACAACAAAGGAGGACCATCCAAATACCTGACTCTATTTCTTGCTTGCCTTCGGAATCTGAGCATCAATGTAGCCATGGTTCAAATACCAATTCTGAGAATCTGGGACGTCAGTGGATACGACGAGGGCAGATCGACAAAGTACGAGAAGGCTGAAGTGATGATAACTTTGCTTGCGGGTTCATTGGTCTGGGATGGTGGCTTCAACGTGAAGCAAGCTGGGACTTCAAAAGTTGTTGCACAACATGTCAAGAAGATCCCGACCTTAAGGGAGATCTTTTTTAACAAGCCATGGGCCCGGATGAACATCGAGAACGCCAAGGAAGTTGCCGCTGATAGATTAGAGTTCATACAGACATTCGAGGAGATCATGAATTCTGAGAGCGAAGTGAAGGCCAAGTTGGACCAGCTACTCGAAAAGTACACTGATGTTGAAGCCCTAGCGAAAGCATTAAGCCTGAAGATAAAGAAAGCGACTGAGAAGGTACAAGGAGAAGTGGAAGCTGCTGAGAAATGCCTTGAAAGGATGAAGGAGGTGTTAAAGTTCCAGCTATTGTACAAGGAGTGGCGGCAGTCCTGTCTGGATGCTCTAAAGTCGGGGAAACGGACTTCTAAGCACGAACCAAGTTTTACTGACAAGGAACCAAGCTCTACTGAAGGTGATAATATTCGGTCTACAGAAGGAGGGGTGACTGGGGTTCCTTTTGAAGGTGCCACTGATGAGAACACTGAAGGTCACGCTAACTCTGGAAAGCCTGTGGAGGTAGTACAGAAACAACCAGTTTACCGCTACTGACCAAAAGAGATAGCTCTGTTTTCCAGCACTAGATAGTTCTCAAAGACGTCAAGATTTGAATTGATACTGCTTCTGTACGATTCATTTATTGACTGTTGTGATTTTCATCTAGATGCTTCATCGATCCGTTATTGTCCGTCTTATTTTGGTTGATTTCCCATGCAAAATCTTCAGCCTCCCTCACTGCCAGATTTCCAACATTCTCCAGCTTGTGCTGTGATTCCTTGACTTCGTGTCTCGACCGATCACAATACCGCGACCTGCAATTCCAACTTCCTTCTATGTTCAACTTCTCTAGCTCAGTAGGCCACAGCTTCCAATGGTGTATCAAAAGGATCTATAAAGATATTAGAATGAGATGAGACAATAGAAAGGATTCTCTGCCGACCTCGTACTGTACCTATTTATGTCACGACTACAACATCAAAACCGCTGCGCTTGCCCTTTCCAAGCTCATCCTCAGGTTGCATAGCTCTGTAGCTTGACATGAAGTGTGCCAGGGCTTTAGAGCTGTGGGACGACCAGACGCGTTACAACATGGTATGCTTCAGGCGACCCTAGCCTCTAGGCAATTGATAATTGAAACCCTTGGGAAGACCATTCACGGTGCTGAATCGCTGAAACTTGTTGGAAAGGGTATGGAACTGTTGAATTAGCACAGCTAATCAATAATTGAAATGCATCTTCACGTTAACATATCTCTCACTAATCTGTAAAGATGTTTAATTTCTACCGTTTTTGATTTGGCTGTGACACAGGAGCCAGTGTTTCGCTAAAACACGAGTCATTAAGGAGGGAATTGAGGAAACGGTAGTGTCATGTTTATTATGTGACTCGAGTGCATCTTGGCATAAGCAGCTAACAACACAATCGATGTATCCATGGTCCCACCTCTCCAGCATTCAATTTGGCCGAGCGTTGATCGTCGCCATAGCAGAAACTCGTGTCCGTATCACCTACCAGTGCTGGTCCCTCAGCCTCCACTTGCCACAGGGCCACAACAGCGATTTCGTGCGGTCTTCTAGGCCTTTCCACTTATCCAGCCGCTCAAATTGTATAAAACTTTAACCTGAAACTCGGCTGTCTAGCACTCGGGTGGGATACTTTGATGTTCCAAGCAATCACGGCGGGTGCAAGGTTAAAGCAATGACGATGTAATGTATTCGTGTATTATTTATATGTGAAGGCGCATGGGCGCATGAAAGCCTTCCTGGCTTTATGGAGTATTAGAGGGTCTCTGGTGTCCAAAAGAGGGCTTGCTTTGACGCATTTGATCCCGACATCGAAAGGGAGAAGCGACTTTGAGATCGTGAGTACAGACTCGAAATGCAGAACACGTAGAGGACTGTTTTCGAGTTGGCATGGAATCGCCCAATCGGAAAAGTAAAACTGTATTAGAAAAGGGCTAAAAGCCTGCCAGGATCGGCGTATAACGGACAGTCGAGGGGTTTCGTTGGGCAAGGGCAGGGACGAAGGAGGCAGGACACTGACGGGTGTTTCTTGTCGAGCTATCGCTAGAGTGATGTTCCAACATGTATCGGAGTTTGAAAGGCTATCTATTTGCAGTCAGTAAAGAGAAAATGGAGTGTGGCTAGATGGAATGATAGAGAGTTCGTCTTGTACACGGATGTTTACCTGACATATGGGACATTTCGAAGACATTCTTTACGGAGTAGTAACCAGCTATGATCCTATCTTTTGCATGGCATCTTGGGCTCGAGGTCAGTTGGAGAGAGGCAATATAAGAAGAAGTCGGCTTGTAAGTTCATACGCTCGAATGTGAAGTTGTACTTTCAATGCATGAAGCAAATGACGACATTGCCTTTGCGAGAATGTTCAACCTTTTCTCAAAAATCACGGTGGAAAAAGAGAGACTATACTGTTTTGAGCGATTAGGGTCAGCTGCCGACGCAAATGGCCAAAAGAGGAGATTCACTACAATGTTATAGCATTCACTGTATATCCCGAGGAATTAAGTCTCGGTTATCTTGGATGCGATGGAGAAAGGCACCATAGTTTTATATTGTTCTCGCACCGTTGGGACATTGAAATTCTGAAAATTCATCATCTCGACAACAAATTCAAAATCAAAAACAACAACGAGAACTATTCAAGCAATCAACCCAACTAGATTCTCCTCTCTTCTGAAATTCTCTTTTCCTGAATCCAACATGGCTGGATACGATTCTCAATGGGCCTTTATGGTCTCAGAACTGCTGAGAGCTCCTACGTCAGAAAATGGAGGGATCAGTCTGAGGCTGATGGAGCAAACTGCCGAGTACCTTCGTCGGAAATTCGAGGGCGAGAACATGCACAGTGGCTTCCCTGACACGCTGAGTTACCTGGTGGAGAGTGCTATTTGGGATTGGTGGTGTAGGTCTTCTAGATTCCAATATTGTCTCGTTCGGATATTGACTGTTTCAATAGTGGGGAAGAAAGCTGCAACCCGTCCTTTCCCGGGAAGGAAGCCTCTGAGCCCCAGTAGCAGCACTGCGACTGCCGCGATCACCACTTCTGAGCGCCAAGAAGGCTTGAAAAGGAAGCGTCCTGAATCTCCTCCTGCTGCTCGTCCTGCTCCTCCTCCTCCTGTTGCTGCGACCCAGCAAGGCGCTCCTTTAATACATCGTTCTGATACGCAAGCTGGATACACTCGAATTGCTGTCCCTCGAAAGGACGAAGTTCTGAGGTTATACAATGATCTGAGGCATAGGCTCGTGATCGGTTATTCTGATCGCCCATCTAATCCTTCCTGGTATGACAAGCTGAGCCTTGACCAACGTCATGGATGGAGTGATCGTGTTGTCGTCATACCGCCCCATACTGAGTCCCACAGGATTTCTGTTCCTTTTCTGACTGTGGTGGTTGTACATCCAAGTTCTTGGTTGTGTATGACTGGTGAGAGGATGGTCCACATTCAGAATCTGAAGAACGCCATTCGTGCGAGCAACAACAATCTGAGTATCACCATCCAACGGCCAACTCGATTGAAGGGGGCTCCATTCTCGACGTTTACCGTCCAATTTTTTGGTGCTGATTATCGAGCTGACCCGGACGTTGCTGATATCCACTTCCTGATGCAATTCGCGGATCAGTTCCGCTTGAATTGCAGTAGGTGTGATGCGTACGTCTGTTCTGAGAACATCTTCACGGCGTGGCAAAAGTTCCTGAGGGCCAATCCGGGAACGTTTCCACACAACCGCAGCTTCCGGTTTCCTCCCACCCCCAGGACACCTGTCGTTCTGAATAACGCTCCCACTCCCCCTTCGCTGACTTGACCTTTTGCTGCACACTTAGCAAATGGTGCTGCCCCTGCTAGTAATGCAGCATCACGCAATCCTTCTAAGCGAGGTCCTCCTCCTGACTCTGGTTATCCACCTTCTCTTCCCTCTTATATGCGTTTTGCTCCTGCTGAAAGTTCTTCTGCTGCTGCTCGCCCTTCTCCGGCTGCTCCTCGTGCTGGGCAATCTGCTTCTCGTTTTGAGCAATCTTCTGCTGCTCGGCCTGGTAAAACCACCGAGAGATCTGTTTTTGAAGCTGACTCCACCCTTTACACTCGCAGTGAGATCTATGCTGTAAGTTTAAACTCCATCTCACCTCAAAAAATTGGTTTGACTGCTAACTTTTCATTTAGGAACTGGGTGATAGATATGGAGGTACGATGCCGTTGGAAGATTGTCTGATTGTTATCAAGTCGAGATTTGGGATGTATCCCAGCGATGGATAAATATGGGGAGTGTTGGTACTGCTGGGCGAATATGATGGACCTGAATATAAGATTGAGTAGCTGGCTGATGAGACTTGGTTTTGGGTCTGAGTGGCGGCTGAAAGATAAATCAGTTTTGTTTGCTTTCTTGTCACAGTACTTGTAGTTATAAGAATTATCAATGTTCTGAAACTAAAAGTCTATTTTCCCCTGTTGCATTGTTTCTTAACCAAAATCTCACTCCTCACTGCCCACTGCCCACCCCTCCCAGAGCCACCCACTCCCCCATCGGCACCAACTCAGGAGTTATAACTACCTCACCAAAAAAAAAATCCATGGTACCTGCTTCGTCCCCCATCCCCCCGCCTTTCAATTCAACCACTGGCAACGCCAGACTTGACCCAAGTTTATGCCATGGCGATAATCATATCAATAGAGATGAAGTAGTCTTAACATGCAGGTTAGATGATTTTTTAAATGTGGGTTCACATATTAATCATTTAATTATGCAATATATATAAAGTTTCTTTCCACCTCTACGAGTAGCACCAAGGTAATTCGCCAATAAACTTGTCTAGCTCATCTGCTCATTGGAAGCAGCTTCGACTCTTTGAGGCAGCCAAGAAAGACGGTTCACCATGGCAGGTTGCCACCAAAACCTCAAACCAAACCAAATCTGCATCCATGCTAGTAATCTCCCAAAAATCCGACCTTTCCTCTGAATTAGGTTCAGACGACGCCTATTTCAATGTTCAAGGAGGCAATACTTGTGAAGGCTATATTCGCTACAATAAGAATTCCTAATCTCCGGTTAGAATGACGGACAGATTACATGAACCGCCTTCCAAGTCTAGCAATGGTCATATCTTTTGTGTTCACCTCGAGACCAAAGACGTTGAAATGGCTGCTGGAATCGCCGCTGTTGATAAGGTCATTCAGATAGCAGGTGTAAAGGTTCACCTTGCCAGAAAAGCAGGGGCTCCATCTATTCGGGAAATAGAAGTGTAGTAGGACTAGATTTTTAGCCTAGATGTAATTATGACTCGGACTAAGGTGGTACTAGTGTGTTTTCAGGAATCGGAATCGAGAACTGCCTGGAAAAATATAGCCTTCATATCTATAGCTTGCGACTCAAGTTGCGAGTAACAGATCAACATATATACCGTATGATCTGTGTCATTCCCCGGGCCTATCCTACTGTTGGAGCCACTTTAGTGGGGGTAGGTGGGGCAGGTGGACCTATGCCCACCAACCTAAACTAAACGTCGTAGTGATCGATTAGGCTTACGAAGCCTATGACTTCAGGCTTACGAAGCCTGTGGTTTAGGCCTATAAATATAGCTAGTCCTTCCCACTGTAGATAGCTCATTAGAACAGTTGAATCAAGCTCAAGTACATCCTACTTTTAAATCCCTTTAAGCTTATAGGCACTCTTTTACGTACCAACCTGCTGTGCAATATAAACCTGTCCAACACCTACAACTGTGATGTTATTCGAACACTATCCCCACCGGGACAATGAACTCCGGGCCACAGCTACGGTCTAGCTTTAATCGCTACCATAGGCTCGGATAAGATGATTGAGTACGATTCTGACCTGTCCGTCTTTGTTCTTTGATTCTATCCACTTTTCCAGGTCTAATAGTTCCATACTTAGCACGGTCAATGGTGTGTAAATCACAAATATCTCGGGTCCCCTGACTCAATACTCTCTGTCAAAGGTCTAAGGCTCAATTACAATGGGTGAATTTAGTCGAAGATCATGATTCATAAACTCGAAGTATGACCAAGCTTCTCAGCACATCAGAGCCTCCATACGCCCTCTTATTTCCATCTTCGAGAAGAGCTTCGCCGAAAGTAGCCACCATCAGTCTCCGCTTCTGTTCAATACTGTCTGTCAAGACCTAACACTTATGATTGCAACAGCCCTAACCCTACAAACGCAACCATTACCGCCCCACCACATAGCGTCCAAATTCCCTTATCCCATCCTCTCGGCCCCTGCGTCGCAACCCATGTATCCGTCACACACACGAGAGCCCACGCTGTCGTCAGAACTCCCATTTCCTTCTCTTTCCCTTCGCGATGGAACCAAAACAACGTTGCTGCTGCGGCCAGATCACGTATACCGAGGAATACCATCGCCTTTCTGGTTATTGTGCGACCTTCTGATGTGGTAGGTAGGACTCCTAGAGATTCGGCAGCAACAGGCGGTGAGACTATGGATAAGGCTCCTAGGCCGAACATGGTGGTTGTAAGGCCAAGACCAACGAGCCGCCAAGTTGACTTTGTGAGGAGGCGATTAGGGAAAGCCATTTGAAGGGGAGTTATAGGAATTGATTTTAGATTTGGTAAATAGAGAGACGGGGTTTTCGCACGGAAGATATTTCTAGGGGGATGAAAGAGATTCTTTTTAAGAGAATAAAACAGCTTCGGATGATTCGGTTATACTATGCAAGGGAGTAGTTAGGTCGAATCGATTAGTCAAAGAGCATCACCCTGCTGATGTAAAGATTAACAATCAAAGGATGATCTGTAACAAGATTTGTCAAATGGTGCGAGTTAGCTACTTAGGACTATGTTCCAAAAGGCGCTTCGAGCAAGTCAAGATTATAAAGCAGTGACGTGTTTTCAACCTTTGCTTACAGTAGCGCATTAATCCCGGTCACTTTTTTGTCCTGGCCCCAGTGCCCCTTATTTGACGACTCCTCTACGTGTATGTCGTCGATATCTACGGCTCCCACCCACGGCTCCCACCCAACTGACGAGTCTAGCTTAGTACTTTGTAATCAAAGTGGACCATCCTCTGCTCTCAATATACTGTACGGGCAGAAATATCATTTTTGAAGGTCTGTTGTACCGGGAAACCGAACATCCGAAAGCTATGTTGGTGAGACATATGTTGCATATCTCCTGTTTGAAAGGTTTAAAGGCGGCGTTTCTCCAAATGTGGATGATTTCAACGAGTGATTGCAGTTTAGCCTACTCTACGAGTGGGCGGCAAAGATGGGAAAAGCATTTCTCCAAGACACTACCGTTGCCTCAATGTACAGCTACGTTACTTGCTGACCGACTTAAGGTTGAGCTTGCATGCCAAGCTGCTATGAAGTCGCACCAATATTGAAATTTTTCTGGGACTGGAAGACGTTCGATGTAAAAATAACAAGCCTGGTGCCACGTGAGAATCTACTTGAGCAGGCACCTCAAGATAGATGGGAACCACTTTGTCGATTCTTAAACAAAAACATGCCGGATGAACCGTATCCGCATGTGAAAATTGGTGGCAATCCGTATAGGTTGTGGGTTATCGAGTTGACCTTGAAATTCTTCATTGTATACAGTCTTTGGATTGCGGGGTTGGGAGGAGTCTGGTTGGCATGGAAATTGGTTAAATAACCCAATACATATTCATGAGTGAAACCCTTTCGCCGTACTATTCTTTCTCAGCTGGACCTGTACAGTTTTCTATATATCTAAGAGCAAAGGAGATCTTAGTATACCTCCGAATTGGCACTTTTCACGGACAGAAAATCTTACATACTCGTACTAGAAGAAAATATGATGAAACCAAATATTAAATTCAGACAGACAATTAAAGATATTTAAATTGAAACAATTTCAAAAGGACTCTTTTCTCTAGGTATTGTTATTATACTAATAAGTTCTAGGCTGCGCAAACGGAGCTCCGTGGTACTACTACTTAGGTTCAAGGGGATCCGTGGATTAATCTGTATTAAAGCAGATTTTGGCAATTTCTAAATAGTACTATTATAGATAATCTATAGATATCTATAATAGCTTCTAAAATCCAGCAGATTATCAGAAATCTAGTAGATATCTATAAATCTAGTGGATTATTTCAAATAAATAGAGATTTAAGATCTAAAAAAAGTATATCCTCAAAATTTCAAAGTTTTCAGTTTCAAATTTAAGATTTTATATTAACCTTTATACTAATTATAAAAGTTATATAGCAATTTATATATTTATATATAAGTTATATATCTTTTATATAAACGGATATCTACTAGATAATCCGCGGATTATCTGTTTTAGACTGGAGTAGATTATCTCCTAAATAGAACTCCAATAGAGTACAAAAGTAGAGGGCACCCCTCCGTAGAGCAGAGCGGATCAGGATATCCGGACGGAGCGGATTATTTATACGCAGTCTACTAATAACACCGGATATCTAAGATTTTAAGTTCAGGCAAAAGCTCCCGTTGCGGCGGCAGCAGCGCCAGCAGTAGCACAAAATGCAAAGTTAAAGGCGCACATCAGGATTTTTAACGACGCTAAACATTTTTCAGTTACATCTAAGCAAGATAATTTTTGGCCAGAGTACTTACGTTTCAGGAAGAATCCCGCAGCGTCAAGTGCGGGAACTATGTCTAGAGACTCTAAAACACCCTTTAGCATCGACTTGCATTTTGTCAAGGCAAAGATAGTCTACGTACCATCATCGTCAGAGCGATCGTCAATCTTATCTCCTATATAGTGAGATATAAGGTCGATACAGGGCCCAATAAGTATCACTATCGCGAGAACCTGCCCGAAACCCCAACTACTCTTGCTTTCCCCAATTGTATTCCTCTGGATCATCAGTTCGGTCATCACAATGATATAGACTCTTCCCGCGGTATTGCTGGCAACTCTAACTCATTGCTTGCCAGGTATCCAATACCTAAGCCACTTCAATTGCTCGGATAATTCTTTCTTATCCGACTTTTCACGCAGATGCAGTATTATCCCGATTATTGACAAGCCAAATGACGCGATGAAAAGTCCTCGAAACACCGGATTCGTCGCTGGAGCATCGATACCCATTATCACATACTTAACGTCTGCATTACACTCAGGAATAGAACCAAAATGTGGCGCAGTAGCAAAGACATAGATAAGGAATATGAAAAATCCAATAACGCCAAGGTAGTAAAGCGCAGCGTTGATTCGCTTGGATATGAGCTCTTGTGACTCGAACTTCTGTTGATCAGGAGAGATTGAGATGCCAACTAAACCCACGAGGTGGAACACGCAGAGGGCATGGAAGAGGTCCAGTTTGTGTTGACCAGCATATATAAAAGCTGTAAGTAGCACTGCAAATCCGGTGATTCCCATACCCTCTCGGTGGAGGTAAGGAGTGAGTGATGGAGATCATGGAGTGAGAACAGGGAGATCAGGGGACCAGTAAGTGTAAGAATATAAAGAGCAATTCGGACCTGCGGGGGTGAAATATGAGCATATTGTGAATTTTCGGGAGCCTGGGGGGGTGTGGGTTACATACCCCTATACCTGCGATGTCAGGGTCGACCTCTATGGCACAATTGGACATATTGAAATCTGCGTGCGAGAAACTCTCTAACCCTGAGCAATCCACGGGAGCATGTGCAAGTATAACTTAGGAGAGGATATCAAGATTTCGTTTATGATCTCAGAAGTCCTGGCTTGGAAATTGAGGACATATCAAGTGTAGGCCGCGCAAGACAAGAAAGATCTCGGCCGATGTAACTCTCCTGCTATATAACGGTCTTAGAAGGAAATGGACAGACTACGACTAATTAAGCAAGACTTACTGGTACTGGCCTTGTCAGCGTTGCTATGTCCCATAATGGTCAAAGATAGATTGGATCGTGTCGAGCTATGATTGATCTAGTTACGAACGGATAAGGCTGCGTAAGAACACTTCATTGGTAAGCAAGAAAGAGAGGCGTGCGCCATAAAGTCCCCGAGGTGGGTTTACTTGAGGCATGATAGCAGAAGTCCACCAAGATTGGTTATGAGGTGTGATTTAGAGAATCAGAGGCCAATGGTGCGATAGGTAGGCTCCTCCGATCAAGCAATCGATTGAGTATCTGCAGTAGGCCATAGCGCTGAAAATCGCATCATCGTTATGGTGACATCGACGGCCAGTGGGGGATAATGACCAACAACCTCCATAGCGGAAGGGTCGAGCCGAGCCTTCGAGCCTCAATATGCGACGTAACCTGCAAGTAACAAATATGGAAAGAACAGTATCCACACTTTGGACATGGTCTATCTATAAGCGGTAGGACGATAATATTCCACTCCATTATAGGGACGTGGTTCTCCTATCGGCAACATATCATTCAAGCCGTGTGCATCTTACTCTTGATTGATTCGCTGATGATTTCAACTTCGTTACATCCGAGTCAACTCAGCTCAACCCCCCTCGAGCTGAACAAGATTACTTTACTAATACAGTAATCCTTGCTCCACCACAACCTTTTCTCTCTAAGAGTCTGGCTGGCATGGAAAGTGACCAAATAATTCAACAAGAAAGGTTTTGAGAGCCGAGGTACTGTGAGCTGGGAGCTGGAAGCTGGAACTGCCGAAAACCGCCAAGTGATAGATCGAGCACCGACTACCAGTATGAACTCGTTAAGATTCTTGCTCCATCACTCTCTCCATACATGCTAAAGCATCCTTGAACAATTTGCCTGTCTCTCGACCTTTATCAGCATTCCTCAAGCCCTCCCTCCAGATCTCCCACCTCTCACGATCAAAACCCACCCACCCCTTCTTTTCATACAAGTCCCCACCAACTCCAGTTTCATCGGGCATATCTCTCTTATTCACGACATTAAACCATAGTTTCTCCGCTGCAAATACAAGCCACCAACATGCCGACCGGATCGCCAAATCCTTACTCTTGTTTCCCTCATTCTCAAATGCGTCCCGCAGAACCCATAACGCAGACAACGAGAAATGGGCTTCAAATTCATGTGGTCCGGTACTGACTTTACTTGTTGCTAAAAGTTGCGCCAGAAATGCGTTTTGGTTTTCATAAGAAGTCTTTTCTCTGTCTGTTAATGTAGGGGAGTATACATCTTTGTAGAATGTTAATGTCGTGACTACAATGAACAAAAACGAGAAGGTCAACAACGAACCTATGTCGAATATATTCCGGGCCTCCCACTCAAAGCCTGGCAACTGCCTCCAACATTCCATATCATGATACTTCAACACGTCCCACTGACTCTTATCTCTATCCACAACTTCAATCTTTTGAAGCCCAAGGATGAACTCAATTAGTTTAGATTGTTGGGTGGGCGGTGTACGAGCGACGAGTACGAAGAGTGCACACCATATGTTGTAAGGGTAGTTTTTCAGGAGGCCGGATTCACTTGCGGAGGACGTCTTGCCATTTGCGACAATTTCATTTTTGGCATCAGCAATTATGTTTGAAGTGAGAGTCGAATGTGCGTCGAGAGCGGAAGATACAGTAGAAGATGGGTCTTCTATGAGAGGTAGAAGAAGTACAAAATGAGGAGTTTTTTCGACGCAGGTGATGTTTTTCAACTTGTTCGCCTCGTATTCTATCATTCTTTTTTGTTTGCGAGACCGAGGCATATTCTTGTAGAATATTTATGATACTTGTAGGATGTAGAATTGTCAGGAGGCGGAATAAAGAAGTTGAGGCTTAGGGAATTAATCATCCAAGGATACTGTATTGAGAAGCGGAGGCTAAATTAGCCTGACACTGTTGGACCTATTATTCCGCGACGAACGGCCGATGTGAGAATATGGACTACAGGAGAGATTCAGTTTATGCGAAGGCCCTCACTTCCACTTGTTCGGATGGTTTCAAATGTATAGAAGCTCATTTAATTAGTTGTGCTGCGCCTATTAAAAGGACCGATAATGGGCCATCTTTTGGGTATAAATACTGGTCCTTGTGACCTAGTACCACATCACTTTACTACTTATAACCGCTGTTCGTTCCAGACAGCGCGCGCGGATTAGTCCATCGTGTCAAGTGGGGCGAAAACGGCCGCCCTTCGTTCCAGCCCCCACCTTAATCCCCGACCATGTGCCGACCCAGTAATTGAGCAGTGTATCCCTCTTATAACAACGAGATATCATCCAACCTTTAGACCAAATATGGATAGGGCTCCATATCTCCTACCCACTGGTATCGAGCCGGCCGACGAGTATAGTAGATATATAGTAGATATAATATTAGTATTTATCAAAGAGAGAATAAGAAATCATTTATTATTTACCTCAGGTTTTATAGATCTTAGACCGATCTATAATACAAAGATCCAAACAAGTCTTGTTATATATAGCAGAACCAGATTAAGGTAATAGATTAACTAAAATAACTAAAGAAGATTTATAAAATTATTAGATCTAGAATTTCCCAAATCGCTATACCTTCTATATTATTAGAAAATCTCTTTTATATATCTATAAATCTATAAAAATTTATTATAGAGATTTTAATTTTAATATTTAATATATATTTTAACAAAGAGATTATCTAATTTAAAATATAAACAAATATCAATTTTATTAATAATTAATCTTATTAATAATAAGATATTAATATTATTTATTTTCTAATTTATCAATTATATAACTTAGAACTTATAAATATTATTTCTAAAGAATAATAAAGTAAAAGTAAGAATTTCTTTAATAGATTTTATAACTTTTTAATAAAGTTTTATAAATTTATAATTATTTGGGAAATTCTTATATCGATATAAGAAATATAGCGATTTAAGAGATTCTAGATCGAATAAATCAATTTTGTATTTATATATATAAAAGTTAATATATATCTAATATAAGAAGAATTTATAAAACTAATTTAATTTTTCAAATTTTTAAAAATCTAAATCGAAATCAGATTTCTTATTATTAAATTTATCGAGAAAAGTAATTTATAATTTTCTATATTTAAATTCTAAATTTATTATTCTATTTAAAAAAGAATATAAAAATCTTTTAACTTTTAAATATATTATTAATTTCTCTAAATAATATTTTTGAGAAAATATTATAAATTTATAATTTGTAAATTTTATTAGATATTAAATATTACTTTGATTTTAATTTTTTTATATATTAAAAATATTATCTTTAAAAAACTTTTTCTAAATAATATCTATTTATAATTTGATCTTTTAATTATTTTTATTAATCTAAATATTATAATTTATAAAAAGTAACTAAATAGCAATATTTTAGTATTTAGTTATCAAAATTCTAATTAATATTTACCGTTTTTTGTTAACTATCTTGAAATCTAGATTATATCTTTATAAGATATCTAATTATTATTATATTATTTATTAATAAAAAAAGATCCCGAATTATAAAAAGATAAAGAAGATATATTGGAGCTCGAGGAGAATAATCTGGATGAGATTATTAGAAAGTACTAGATAAAAGAGTTTAGTAATATAGATAAAGTTATAGAAGTTATAAAGAAGATTATAATATAGAAGGGGTTAGAGTTGAGTAGCGAGGATAATATTGCGCTTGATACTTCTATTGAGCAATTTGAGGCCGCTGGGATCTTTTGGGAGATAATTAAAGGATTTGAGGAATCTTCGGTTTAAGCTCTATCTATATCACGGAAATGATGGCCTGATATATAACTGGCATGCAGCCCACTCTTAAGAAGAGGGGTACGTGGCAGTGTGGAACGGTGGAACCTCGCTGTCGTCTAACGACAGTGAGGGTATTAATCTGCGAGCATGTGGGGAATGTACCTTAAATATAGTGAGCACTTTCGACCCCTTTCACCGAGCTCGCTGAACAGACATAGAATCCTGAGGGCTCAAGGAGAGGCCTAAAATCGTGCGACCGGTGATTTGCTGAAGCAGAAATCACCACTTCCGTAAAGAAAAGATGCTAGCATTATTGCACTTTCTTTCATGAAAGCCCAGGGAGACGCCCAAAATCATGCTACCGGTGGACCGGCGGTGGTTTGCTGAAGTAGACATTGCCACTTCCCTAGTGAAACGCGTTGACATATTGCACCTTCTTCGCTCCAAGGAGACGCACAAAACTGTGCGACTGGTGGTTTGCTGAAGCAGCTACCACCGAAACTTCTGACATCCCACTTGAGGTTTTTGATGATTTTTCCACGAATGAATAAAGATGCAGCCCTCGGCGGACAGTAGGTAAAATCGGAGCCAATTATAACTTAGACTCAAGTATTTACAGTAGCTGCATGCCACCTCAAATTGCCGTCGGTAATTATCACAGAAACGGTAGCTATATTATTTAACAAGTCCATTTAGCTTTTCCCCCGAAGTAAAACATTGATGTAATAATCTAGAAGTTCCCCATCTGGTTGGAATTGAGATCTTCACACGCCGAATGGAGAATGTGGAGTATGATCAGATGCGGGGTTAAGATGGAAGAAAGCTCGTGCAAAGAATTGGCCGATTGTGCGAGCCATCGGGAACCAGACTGCAGCAAAGCCTAGTTTTCTACATGTGTGGGTTGACAGCTCAACCGTGGCATAAGATCACTTCCAAAAGAGTGATCTGATACTTGGTTGATAAAGTCTGATTCTTTAAAAGATAGGGGAAGAGCAGGTGGTTAAATACCCAGCTCTTCCGTACAACTACGGATCTAGCTAATTCTACGAATGCCCTCATTTCAGTCCTATTCCGTACATTCAATTAGCCCTTGTATTGCCCTTCCGTAGTCTACGCCCCATTTAATCTCGCTTGACCAACAACATGTAAGATCATAACGGTGGTGCAATACATTTCTGGTATCATTCAAACAATATATATAATGAATTCGCGGAGGAAGAAGTCCCCATGATTTATTCACCGAACTAGTTGTCACGTCTGTGGAATCCGTTATAATGTTTTCTATTCTTACATTTACGGCTCTCGCCTATATTCCCAGCAGTTTGGCTCTGGTTATGCCAGACGGTGTGGGCAAGCTCCCTGCACTAGGTTGGAACTCATGGAATACCTTTGCTTGCAACATCAATGAGACAGTTATTCTCAAGACTGCGGAGGCGATGATTTCCAAAGGCTTCAAGGTTTGTACCAAGCTTCCCCGCCGGACAGACACTAGGGAGTTCTGACCGAACGGCAAAGGCCGCAGGCTATGAATACCTTAACCTGGACGATTGCTGGTCCAACAAGACTAGCCGGGACACTGCAACGCATCGGATCATGCCAGATATAGTCAAATTTCCTAATGGCATTAATGGTCTCGCAGATAGCATTCATGCACTCGGCCTAAAGCTAGGCATCTATAGTGATGCAGGGATGACGATATGTGCTGGGTATCCTGCTAGTATCGGGTATGAGTCGATTGATGCTGAGACGTTTGGGGAGTGGGGAGTCGACTGTATGAAATCAGGTATATTCTTTCGATGTCAGGGAGAAGTTAATTATAATCAGATCTTAAATACGACAACTGCAACATACCCAAGAACTGGACCGATAGTTGTTTAGACTGTCATTACGGTATTTCAACCCCGCAAAGCTACGTGAATGGCACGTGTATCAGTACAACAAATTTGTGCCCCGCGGGCTACGATTAGTCTCAGTCGAATACAGCAAAGCGCTATAATATCATGCGAGATGCACTCCTGGCTCAGAACAGAACTATTCTCTATAGTCTCTGCGACCAGGGCTCGGCAAATGTTACCTCCTGGGCCAATGCTACTGGGAGCTCCTGGAGAACGAAAAATGATATCAGATGTAAGAATTCTCCCCAACTCTCTCCCCTTTTCATATCGTTCAGTCAACTTACTCCTCATAAAGCAAACTGGAACTATATTACATTTATCCTTAACATCAACTCGTTCCTGATGAATGCCGTGGACTTCTGGGGCCATAACGACCTGGATATGCTCGAGGTTGGGGTGCCTGGCCTGAGTACAGCCGAGGAGAGATCGCACTTTGCCTTTTGGGCTGCTGCAAAAAGTCCACTGATCATTGGTGCCGACCTATCAGCAGTTAAGCAGAGTGCAATAGACATCATGCTGAACAAGTATTTGCTTACATTCAACCAAGATCCTGTTTACGGAGCTCCAGCAAAACCATATAAATGGGGTGTCAATCTAGACTGGACTTGGAATATGACGTACCCTGCTGAGTATTGGTCCGGTGCGAGTAGCAATGGGACCTTAGTACTCATGTTGAATTCTCTCAGTGCGAGTGGAAGGAAAATGACTGCAGACTTCAGCGAGATTCCCGGTCTAAGTCCGTGTCAGAACTATACAGTTATAGATATTTGGAATGGAAAAAACTTAGGAACATTCAAGGGCTTCTACAACGCGACCGTAGCAAGTCACGATACCGCAGCATTACTGATTCAGAGGCAGAATGAGATCACTGCAATATGCTAGCTTATTGTTACGTCCTCACTGTTGAGGCATATTGGGCCTATATAGGCCTGATAGGCCTAAAGGAAGTGGCTTAGCCCTGAAGGAAGGAATATTGCCTTCAGGAATAAGCCCATATTTAGGCCAGTTGCCAACACTGTGGCAAGGCCTATAAGGTATAAATAAGCAGTCCTTTACCACTGTAAAATAGTAGAACAGTTGAATCAAGCACAAGTTACCCTTACTTTTAAATCCATTTAAAGCCTACAGGCACTACATTATTAGTACCATCCCGAAATACCTCCAAGACTCACAATCGAAGTTGTTCCAGGAAAGTTATGTCAGAGCGCCGGGGCAACTTGGACTGGCAAGCAACTTAGTTCGGGGCAATTATCTCACGAACGAGGTAAATTGCATAATGAATACAGTGAAGATTGGAGTTGAGCACGAAGCTCCATATATGTCTAAATGTAAGAAGTGATTATTGTTCTTTGCTAACTACGAGGTCTTAAGGACCTTTATAGACCATTTATCGGTCCGTTTGGGAGGCGTAGTACATGTAATCTGAGCTCTTCTGTTCATTCATAAATAAGTACGACAAGCGGAAATAAGGGGATTCCCAGGTGAATCTCTTCTGTACGGTCGTCTCACAAGATCTTATTGAAGAGGTTTAGTTGAGCTTACTCAATATTTGAAGTTAGAGATATCGAATATCCTCTATATATAATAAATCATATACAAGGAGCTCTTGACGTCCACGCCACAAATCCAAACGCCACCTATTATGGCGGAACTCAGGAATACAACTTCCACAACCTCTGGGGTCACACTATCCTCAACGTAACCTACAGCACCCTTCTCGACTTCATGCCAACCAAGCTCGATAGCCATTCTGATGTCATATCCTACCAGTAGCTGCGTACGTATCGTATCTGGCTCCTTCCAATATGTGAATATGAGAAGTCCTTGCACTATCTCAGCAGACTTTGTTCCTTTCACAAAGGCCTCCCTATTAGCTTCTCCAAGTGTGCTCTCAAAGATGGGTGTAATGAGGGATGAAATGCCTTTGATGAAGTGCTGAGTATGGTGGCTAGGAGAAAAGATGACTTTTGCCGTATATAGTCAAAGGTGTGAAGCCTCGGATCAAGCTGGCTGATGTGTGGATTTAGACATCGCATGAAGCTAGAAACATTCACTAAGTGTATATAAAATCGGTCCTGGTCGTTACCTTTCAAAGAGTCCCAGAGCAACAGGAAATTTCAAGATGTGAAACGCAATGGGATCATCTTGACCACTCAATGTGGCACTATATCCCAAACCAGAGCTTGATGCATGACTGGGCTCTAGGACATCGGAGACGCAAAGGATACTCCCAAGAGAGAACTTTCCAGATTGTGCTTCTTTACTGAGAATACTGACAGGTTGTAAGCTAGCTGTTCCCCACTCTCCATGGCCATTTTCGGGAAGTGCGCCATCTGAATCTGCGCCACGAGGCCGATTAATTGAATCGTTCGGTGGCGTTGACTTGGTTACATTGAGATGAATGTTTGGCTCCTCCGGGGGTATCGAGACCTCACCAGAAAAGGGTTCGATTGGAGGTTTCCTCTTAAGTCTGGAAAGTTGATAAGCGAATTTCATTCCCCTTCCTCTCGCGTTTGGCTATACCGTGTGCCTAGCTTGCGGCCTTGACGATGTTGCTCGAAAACGCAATCAAGAGAGTTGCTCCCACAACGCTCGCAAGACTCAACAGTCGACGGCATCTTGCATTTGATTTTTGCTCCACGGCAGGAGATACAAACATTGTGACTATATCCAGAATTCAGTTGAGTGCTGGCGGTGCAGCTGGCGCTGACTGCGTTCTTACCTGGGATGTTTGAACCGCGGGATCGTTGACGTATTAGTATTGTCTGAGTTGAGCGATGACATGGTGAGGTACAAAGCTCGGTATAAATCGAGGATTTGATTTAATCGAAAGGGAAGAAGGCGGAGAGCTGCTGCTTGCTACTGGGGTTGTGAGGATGGTTTCGAGCGGCGGAACACACCGGACAGAAGCTGGTGGGGCGCCTCTTCGGGTCCAAAAAAAGCTGTTCATTTGTGGCATAGGCTACTATCACCAAAAACTTACAACTTTTTTTTATATTTGAGGGTTGAATTAATATTTTGTTATTTCCCTAAAGCCCTTCTATAGTTATATAACCTAATTGTAAAAAATTGATTAAATATATAATATTAATAGATAATATAAAGGTTGTTATAAACAAAGTAGTGAGTTTAGGTAGTGACTTTAAAGTAGTAGCCTATGCCACAAATAGGCATGTTTTTTCGGACCCGTAGAGGGCGCCATTCGGGAGCTGCTCGCTAAAATCGAGCTTAAATATAGGCTACATAAAGCCTTCGCCGTCGCAATTATCAAGTAGCACGAAACCGAATATTTGGTATTAATTTATACTCGGCTCAATTATATGATTCGGACTTACCAATCTTCACATATAGAGGAGGTCAAAATAAAGCACATTTAAAAAAGGACTTCAACAAAACTCATTCTACTATATGCTACTTCAGAAGACAATCTGAGAAGCCTCAACAGGCACTGGCCCCTTTGGCGACAACGTAGCCACCGAGATGTGTGGCCAACCCATCTCATCAAAGTTCAAAGTGACGTTCTGTGAGTATTGAATCTGGGTAGCATCGAGCTTCACAATCGTGTTTGGGGGTATCACCCTGTCCAGCTCCAATTTGAAAGAAGGAGAAACCACTATCTTGCCAGCTGCTTTCTCCTCTTTCCGTGCTTCAGAGTCAACCTCTATTGCCGCTTTTTTGTCCCCAGAGAAATCACCTTCCGGCAGCAGAACATCGTATTCCACGGTTGAAACCCAATAATCACATCCGACATTGACGCCATGGGCATTGGCGCCTGGGTTTTGGCGGCCATCACGAATACCGGAACCTTGAAGGAAAGCAATATTTGCTGTGCCACCGCCGGGAATCTTGGAAACTGTGGGGTCGGAATGGATTGAGAAGTGAAGGTGTTCTCTGATGTGTTTCTTCGTGCTGTTTTCATTAAATTCTTTCAGCATCAGATTTGGATCTAGCATGAGATCTGTATTGAGTACGTCGCCGTCCTTGATGTTTCGGGGAATACGCAGATCATATTCCTTCTTGAAATTCACCATCTGAGGGAAAAATCCTGCAAATGTGTTGACATCGCCCGGCATACCCATGGGGAATGGTACGATTGAGATTGGTGGGATGCATGGGTTACCAGATTTAGGTGATTTCATGTCTGGTTCGAAGCCTTGGCAGTTGATGGCAGTTCCGTGTGGTATAGTTGCTAGGCGTGAGATAGTACCTCGAGTGACCTCAGGCCTCACCAGAGTCGGTGGGGTCCTAAGGAACATGCCTGACTCGAAGTGAATTGGAATTCCGCCGTCCTTCCGATTAGCCTGTCCTGTTTCGGGATTGAGCATGTCCTTGATCGTCTGCATGTATGGGACACCCTTCAAAATGACGTCGCGTTGCCTGCCCAGGCCTCGGTTGTATATGTCGCCAATGTCCTCCAAGAATTGTGTGTCCTCTTCGGTCAAGTTGTACTCCAGAACGTTATTCCTTCTGTTGTTTCCCCAGGATGGGCGGAAGATCATGTTCAACCCAGCACCGTGGAAATCCCCAGCGAGCTTCGCAAGAATATTAAGTTCTCCAGGAAGTGGTTCATGGTCCTTAGGCTGGTCAACTCCTTTGCTGATCGGTGTGAAGGCACTGAAGGATTCAAGGTCATTACTGATCAGTGCGTAGGTTGCAAGGCGATCACTGATCGGCGTGAAGGATGCAAAACCCTTGTTCACATCGGGCTCGATGTTGGGTTTTAGTGAGGTGCGACCATCAACTTGCGTTAACTTGAACGAGGTCGGGACACTGAGATAATTGACGAATTCCGGCGAGGAGGAATTGGTGTTCCCGTTCATTTTGAGTGCTATGCTAGCAGAGAATTTGATACACAAATTGAAGAGGGAACCAAAAGGTGTGTGGGTAATCTCGACAAGGAGCAAATAATGAAAGTCGACCTGGATGGTCAAGCCTAGTATCAGTATATATACGCTGACTCCGTTCCCCCCCTGTCGGAACGGTACTCAAGTCCCGGCCCTCGGGTACCTCCTCAACCTACCCCACATACCCTAAGAGGGCCCGTGACCACTCAACGTGTGCCCCAACCCACCCGGTGGGTAGATGAGCAGCCTAGCCTTAGGTGTTGACTCGACTATCTAATCTTGATGAGTTGTATGTACATGAAGCTGAGATGCTATGCAGATGCCTCAGCCTCGATCGTGTGCATGAGTCAATGGCAGAACCCTTCTCCAATCTGTCATGTCGATCATATTCGTCCCGTTGCATGAAGCTATTGAAATGTTGTGCATCAAGCTGA
Organism: Rutstroemia sp. NJR-2017a BVV2; assembly: GCA_002946415.1. Lineage (NCBI taxonomy): Eukaryota > Fungi > Ascomycota > Leotiomycetes > Helotiales > Rutstroemiaceae > Rutstroemia > Rutstroemia sp. NJR-2017a BVV2. The sequence goes on from NJPS01000072.1 coordinate 147,099, forward strand.
AGGCCCCTATATCGATCATATTTGTCCGGTCGCATAAAGCTATTGAAATGTTGTGTATCAAGCTGAAGGTCCGATCAGCTTAGCAGTTGCACGCCAACCTTTCTATCCACGATTTTCAGTTCTCAACAGATTACACCGCAGTACCTTTCACCCAACTCGTAAGTCGAGAAAGCGGTGTTAATGGTCAGATAACATAAATCAAATATTACTTATCTCTATGTGGCGTGCGTGGTACTACTTGATAATGTGTTTGACCTTGGTCCCAGATGCTAGAGCGTTTCACCAATAATCGTTTTACTAATTGTGAAGTTATGAGGTAAATATGTATTGATTTAGATCTATCTGAAGAACTAGAATACACCACAGTATATCCTCAATATTGCGGCAATAATCGGGAATAGAGCTCCGTAAAAAGGGGTCTAAATCTAGGGGTCGTCGGAGTCGGAGCCTCCCGCGGAGTAAACTGCGAATAGCCTCAGATCTAGGAATCTAGATCTCATACTAATCATAGTATCTAAATTGTCGTCAACTGCGGGGTAAGCCAAATCAACAATCACTATACTATACCCGTACAAGTGTTTGTACACCCACATTATTGTCCCACTCATTGTTGTACTTGTATACAGCCCTACATATGAGGCAAGCTGAACTACACAGCATACACGAGAAGTTATCATGTACCTGGAGCCGAGTCATTAAAGGCCAACCCTTGGGTTCCACAAGCACAGTACCATCGCATCACGTGGTAGCAAAGGAATGTCGGCAACAACTAGTCTAATAATAAATGATCTTATTGGCTTATATTTATCGCACCTTTTTCATATACTTTGATATTGATCATATTTACCATTATGAGTTTATACCAAAACGTCCTTTTGCATTGGACATCTCATGCAATATGTGCTTCCATTACTCAGGTAGAGCGAAAATGAACCAAAGCGTCTATGAGAAACTTGCCCACGAAAAAAAGCGTGCATACAGTAAAATGCTATCTGCAGCGCCATGACAATGCTTCCCCGCTTCAAAAATTCAACCAACATAGGGTGTCTCAACGCCTGCATCAAAAGAGCAATTTGGTCACTCGATCCGAGCCGTTCTCCACTGCGGAAGGAGACTTTTCGAAGCTGAAAGATAAGCGCCGAGATGTACGCGACGAAGTCGTGAAAATGGACATAAAATTTCATATATCCTACAGACCATCTCCTCTTCTTTACGCCGCAGATTCTTATGAGCTTCTCAACTCAAGTTCTTAGTCATTTTTCCACACTCACTACTTGGGTGCCGCCAATACAGCCTTCTCACACACCCGGGCCTCAACCCCTTCGAAGCAAACATGGGCGCCGAAACCGTCCACGGAAAATGGGCACCAAAATTCCAACTTGGAAATTGTGCTATTCACGTTCACCTACTACCGACTGGTAAGGTACTCTACTGGGGTCGACGCTCTGCTGTGCACAGCATGGATTATTGGACCCTCAATGAGCACAAAACCCACGTCTACATCTTGGATCTCGACACCCTAGAGAGTAGGCGCACCGCTCATGACCCGCTGAACAAAGATGAGCTTTCCGTGAATCTCTTCTGTGCCGGCCACACGTTCCAACCGGACGGTACCTTGCTTATTTTTGGTGGCCATGTCCTGGATGGCTTCGGGGAAGACCAAGCTTGTGTTTACGATCCCTTCCTAGATAAGTTTACGCCAATGGATATGATGGCTGCAGGTCGCTGGTATCCCTCCGCTATAACTTTGTCTGATGGTAGAGGCCTTGTTGTGTCGGGCAGCTCACAAGATGTCGAAACCCCTGTGATCAACCTGGTCCCCCAGATTTGGGACTCACATTCAAGTTCATGGGGCATAGTCCAAACACCTCTCGTTGATATTTTCGCTCTTTACCCGCGGCTTTACCACGTTCCAGACGGAAGAATATTCATGGCGGGCCCATTGCAAAGATCTCGTTTTCTGGATTTGAATGCTCATGGTGGCCATGGTGAATGGTCGGACAATGAAAATTCGCCATGCCGCAACGCAGGTCAGCGCGAGTACGCCGCTTCAGCTATGTATGATAGTGGCAAGATTATCTACGTTGGCGGTGGAGGCGGTGAGGCTAAACCTCCCACCAAGGCTGCAGAGATCATTGATCTGAACGACCCAAAACCAAGCTGGAAATTTACGACTGATATCGGCCATGGGCGCCGACATTCCTTTGCTACCACGTTACCCGATGGCACTGTGCTTGTGACTGGAGGAACCAAAGGGTTAGGCTTCAATGACTTGTCTCTGGGTCAGCCCGTACATGAGCCTGAGCTGTGGGATCCTGCTACTACAAAATGGACTGCGATGGCCCCAGAGGACGATGATCGCTGCTACCACCACACCGCACTACTACTACCCGATGGCAGAGTTCTTTCATCTGGTGGTGGGGAATACGATCCGGACAATAAAAAGAGACCCAACGAGCCTGAACACACTCTGACCAGCGCCCAGATATTCAGCCCGCCTTATTTGTTCAAAGGCGAACGACCGACCGTCAGTACACCGCCAGAGGTTATTGAACATGGCATTGAATATGGCCAGAAATTCAAAGTCACAGTCGGTGAACACGATGAGATTGGCAAGGTGAGCTGGACACGGCTTGGATCTGTCACTCATTCACACAACATGAACCAATCGTTCCAATTCTTGAACTTCACAACCAGTGGGACAGAGGTCACCATAGAAGCGCCGAAGAATCATTTTATGGCTCCACCGGGTCATTACATGCTTTTCCTTGTAAGCAAGGAAGGCGTACCAGCAGTGGCGCCTATCGTGCTGCTCAGGCCGGACGTTGATATACCTCTGCAACCACAACTGCCCCCTGGGTTACCGACACAAAGGGCTGCTTTGGAGAGCAATATCGGTGTGTCCCTAGAGATGCGCAATCAGAAGGTCGTCTCAGAACAGGAAGGGCCACCTGTCATTGTTGGTCTTACGCCCGCTTGTCCCTACGGTCTCGGTGCTTGCTGGGGTGGAGCTTACGAAGCACTGAACAACATCAAAGATATCAAGACTGTCCTTCCAAGACCAAATGCAGCCATCTCAGCTGCCTTCGTCTACCTTCACGATGACATTCTGCCCGATATTAACGTATGGCGGGAGGAGCTCCGCGAGGTCGACAGTGGCACGTACAATATGCGCGGCATTGAGATGACACTCACTGGTGTAGTTAACAACAATGGCAGGCAACTAACACTCTCCGGTACAGAGACTCGACCTGAAGTGGTTCTTAATCAGTTCAAGGCAGATAGCAAGCTCGAATGGGATAACGTGGCGAAGGTGCCCAAGCCACTTACCAGGGAAGAAACCAGCGCATATTACCGGTTATACCAGACAGTAGTCTCTCATCCAGAGGGATTGTCACTGCAGGTGACTGGGCGGCTGCAAATGGACGAGAACAACAAGTACTCTTTGGATGTGAAAGGCTTTGAGGATCCTTCAAAATCAGGCTAGGGTCCCATTGTATAGGTATTGGAGTTCTTCAGTTGAATCAGAGTAGTACACTACGTAGCTTTTATGATTGGCAGCTTGCTGCCTTAATGTTCTCATCTGCCCGTGAGGATCTGTACGCTGAGGATGAGTCCAAAATTTGCTATCACCAATCCCAGCCTTCTGATTAGCCTAAAATGCCCTTTTTCCCCGGCTATATACCTCCCACCAAAATACATATATAGCTCCCGCTCCCCAAGCTTTTATATTCTAGCAATCTGTAATTTTACACCCAGCTCTAAGTATACCGACGTGAACAAACCAGTCCGTATACCCCAACTCCCAGAAGTTGCCCACTCCTGTAAACACAGCTTCTATATACCGGCAGCCTCTAGCCCAGCTTCATTGCGCCGACGTAAACGAACCTGTAGCGCCGATATAGACAAGTCATGACCTTGTTCTGTTCAGACAGCAAAATCAGCTTCTGCGTTCGGCGAAGGGATATCGATGGAAGCTTCCACTGGCAGACCCTCTTACTCAACGAGCCCTGTTCTGATTATCACACAACGAACGGTCTGATATAAACACCTCAGTACTGTCCTCCCTAGCGATGGATTTTTGTAAGTCACAGGAGAAAATCGGCGGGCCGCTGCAAGCTATATCGAGTATAGCCGTGTGGTATATACAGGACTGACTTCTTGGACACTTTGCTATACAGAGTAGGAACTTGAGACCAGAAAAGATTGGTAATATAGGTAAAGTAAGTTATACATCGCTCGCTGTCGAACAGCCGCATTCAGGCATTTTGCAATCTTGCAAGCAATATGTCCATTCTTATCCGTGAGGTGGTATGAAGAGATATACTCTGCGCAGAGGACGCTCTTGAACCAGCCTATTACACTGGAGAATATCATGATGTAAGATATCTGGATCCTTACTTTCGGTGAACGTGTATACGATGCAAAATACCGACTGAACTAAATGGGAAGGAGCACCGTCGGCCGGCCGCGTAGGTAGTAGAATTGATGGAATTTCCACGTCCTTGCAATATTGTTTGTAAGAGGTATAAAAGTGTCGAGACTTTCCTGTTGTTTCCTACCGAGTAGAGTGTTAACTTAGTTAACAAATGCTACAAAAACAATTTAGATAGATTGGTTATATAAATATAATGCTCTTATGTAGCGCAATCGGAGGTGGTTAACATATATCAAGCTATGGACTGGATATATCTTGACACAAATGATGTGACCTGAGAGAGCCCTCCGCACCATCTTCAATAAGTACCTGGATAGTTCGACTTTACCAAAGCCAGGAGAAGCTCAGGTGGAACCCCGGGGAAATCCATGATTAGAATGCCATACTTATCGCCCTTTCTTAATGCATTGAGGAAAGCTGCGAGTTGATAATTGACGCCTGTTCCAGAAATCCAACTACCGACCGTAAACTTCCATGGGCGCCACATGCTAGCAAAATTGGTCGCGCTTGAGAAGTTCAAGAACAAGTTATCACTCGTGTCGCCAACTGCCTTGTTGAGCTGAGCCTGAACAACCTTCCATTTAATTGCCGCTAGGTTGTCCTTCGAACTCCCTTGGGAGGGTGTATAGTAGTCCTGGACTCTGACTTGGAATGATCCGGCTGGAATCTCAAGATAGGGTAGGTTGTCATTCTCTTTCGCATTCCAAACTTTGGAAACATCGATGCCCAGATCTTTGTTGATGCCGGATGAATCTGGAATTTCGTATCTTCGCATCAGTTGGATTTTGCCCTTCAGCTGGGATAAGTTGGTACGGTGGAGCTCGTCAGCCAATACTTGGACGACTGCTGTATCATATCTGCGATCCGTTTTGCAAAGTTGGTTGTTTGATCAATATTCCACCATGTACCCACATCGTGCTTAATCTGAACTAGCAAGCCCTCGATTTTCTCCTTGTCGAGGAAGTCGTAGAATTGCTGGAATACATCTTTTAGTCTCATGCGAGACAAGACATAGTCCGTATGAATGGTAACGGGTCCATGCACAACTACCAAGTCGTTTTGATAATCGAAATTGGCGTACGCGGCTCGAATATCAAAATAACGAATGCCAGAGTTGAGCAATTGCGGAATAGTCAGTTCCTGAGTAGTAGTAAATGGCGCCCAACTGATAGCAGCTGCATCATGTACACCAGGGATTGTCAGAGCAGATATTTTCGTTTGGAGATCCAGTCCACTCATCCATTTTTCCATCTGCGGCATTCTTAGAACGAGACGGTCAAGCCAGGTAATATAACTGTCATCCTGATTGGCCCGTACACAGATGGCCTGATTGCCGATGACTACAATGGATGGTGTCCTGGTTGCAGCCATCCTCTTCGCTGGTATGACCAAGCTCCACTTACCGCCAACATACTGAGCGGTAGTCATGTCGCTGCCGTTACAGAACGCTACGAAAACCATGTCGTTCACGGATTCCGCCGTGACGCCTACATTGGATGTCCAGCCAGCAAATCCATCACTGGCTCGTTTTCCTATGACACCTAACTATAATTACACAACAGACTTGGGGTCAAGTCCATTTGTTTCCCACGCAAATTTTTAGCGTCGATTTGCTGAGGGGATCAAGTCTATTTAGACCAAGTCCATTTATTAGGGTTAGATATTAACGAGCTCGGATAAAGTTCAAATTCGAGTATAAATTAAGGCCGACCAATATAATACTAATATTATCGAGTTTTTCCCCAGAATTCTATAAGAAGATAAGTTATATAACGAGATAGTTATTATTGTTGATTTTTAATAAAATAAATTTATATATAAACTATATAATTTATATTAGAATTCTATTTATCTATATATAAACTAAATTATAAAAAATATAAATTTTATCTAATTAAATATTATATTAAATATTAAATAAAATATAAAAATATAAATAAATCAAATTAGAAATATTAATTAATTTATTATAAATATTTATTTTTTAAATTATATAAAAGTATTTAGAATTTTAAATATTATTAATTATAATAATTAGTAATATTTTTTATTTTAGATATTATTAATTAGAATCAATTATATTATATTTTATTTAATTAAATATATCAAAATATTTAAGCTATACTTTATTTAGAATAGTTATATTTATTAAAATAAGATATTTTTTAAAAGAAATAATTATTTTTTTAAAAATAATTTTAGAAAAGTTATTTTTTTCAAAAGAAATATTCAATATATATATATTATCTATTATATTAATAATTTATTAATATAGTTTCTTAAATATTTAGTAATAAATATTATAATTAGTTTTAAATTTATAATATTCTTTTTCGAGAATTAAATAAAGATTTTTGATATTATTAAAAATAATTAGTTATAATTATATTAGTAATATTAATTAATTAGTTTTTCTATTTAATTCTAAAATATTAAAAATATTATCTTCAATATTAATTATAATAATATCTTTAATAGTTTTAATATATTCTGAGAATATTTATTTATATTAAATAAAATATTTATAATTTTCTCTAGATATAAATTAAATTAGAATTAGTATAGTAAATAAAATAGTAATAAGTTAATTAATCTATTTCTTAAATTTAATAGAATTAACTAAATTTTAGATATTATTAAATTAATAAATTTATTAAAGTTGGAGATATTATATTAGCTAATCTAATTTAGTAATTAATTTAACTTTATTAATATTTTTGAATATAATAATTTTAGATAAATAAAATAATAAAATTAGTTTAATATAATAATTATATAAGAAGTAAATAAAGCTAATAAAGATATTTATAAATAATAGTAATTATATATAATAAAAGAGTTTTATTAATCCGAATTTATAATCAAATTATAGAAAGAGAAATTAAGATAATAAAATCAATTAATTTCTTTCTATCTAATAATCTTTTTATAAATATTTATATCTAATTAATAATTACTATATTCTCTAAATTTGAAGAAAAAAAGAAAATTTTTATTTTAAAATAATCTATTAAATTAGTATTTCTAAATTATAACTTATAGTTTTTATAATTTGGAAAATATAATTATTTAGATTAGATTATTAACTAATTTAATTAATTAATTCAATTTATTTATATCTAGCTTTATTTATTTTATTATTTATTTCTATAATAATATATTATATATTTGAAAAAAAAAAAAAATATCTATATTATAATTAATTATATAAAGTTAAAAAAAAAGAATATTAATAAATTAATATAAAAAAGTATCTTTAAAGTTATTAATAAAATAGATATATTTATAGATATTCAAATAATAAATTTTAAATATATTAACTAAATCAAGAATAAAAGTATTAATAAAATATATAATAAATCGTAATTAGTTATTTAAATATATAATAATAAAAACAAAGAAATTATCTTAATATAAATATTTATAATTTAATATATTAACTAATAATTTATCTTTATAATAATTATATTTTTTGATTTTATAAAAGCTTTTTAACTTTTTCTTTATAATATTTTATAAATCTATATATAATTAATTATAGAATTCTATAATAAATCTTTAATAATAAAGTAGATTTAGCTTTAAAATTAATAACTAAAGAACTAAGAAAGTTTGAAAACTCGAAAAGTTTAAATATAGGAAACTAGTTTAGATTAATTAAATATTATAGTAGTTTAAATTAGAAGTTTGATTAAGTAAAGAATATAATTATATATATCTTAGATAAGAAATATAGCTAAATATATAAGATTTATTATATTATCTTCTTCTCTAAATAAATTTATCTTCAAATATTATTATTTTAGTTTAGTAACTATCTATTAATATTAATTAAATAAATATAGACTAAAGAATATATTAAAGAAATAAGTTAAAGAAAATATATTTTTATATTAGTATTATTAAATAATTACTATTTATATAATTATAGTTCTTTTCTCTATCTTGGAATAATCGAAGTTATTTAGATAAGAAAATAGATAAATTAAAAAATATAAAGTTTACTAAATAGAAATTTTATAGTTTTTATAATATTATCTTTAAATTAGAAACTTTATATTAAATAAAATCAGTATTATAGTTAAACTAGGAAATATAATATTCAAATAATTTGTAATATTTTCTATAAATAAATATCTTATCAACTTTATATTTATTAGTATTTATAATATTAAATAATAATAGAAGTTTATTATATTATCTAGATAATAGATTATTAAAAGTTTTATACAATTTATCTATTAGAAATATATTATAGATATATATAATATTAGATAGTTCTAAATAAAATAAGTAATCTATTTTCTCGAATATCTTAAAGTATCTATTTATAAGATAATCTAGTTTTCTTAATAGTTACTATATTAAAAGATATTATATATCTAATTATATATAATTATCTATCTCGAAATCAATAGATCTTCGATATATATTAACTATTTTAGATATATAATCTTATATTCTCTATATAATAAAATAGATATATTTAAATATTTTATAATTATAATAAATATATATATAGATATTATCTATATTAAAGTTATTAATTATAAAGTAGTTGGTTTACTAGCTTTAGGGAATTCTAGAAATATATTTATAAAATACTTCGAATAATAGAAGATTTCCAAATAATAAATATAGAAATATTAACTAAATATAATCTATTATAGAAAGATATTTAAATTAGTTATTTTGATAATAGTTAATAAAAAGTTTTAAATATTTTTATAGATACTAATTATAAATCTTAGTTTGATTATTTATCTATAAATAATTTGTAATTAATAATTTCAATTCAGTATTTAGAATATTATTAAATTTCTTTTAGAATAAGAAAATAAATTAGAGATTATAATTTAATAATATAGTAATTAGTAGATTATAATACTAATAAATATATATCAAATATAATTTAATCTATTTATATATATCGATTATCTTATAATAGAAGATAGTAATAATTTATTTATTTAAATAATTAATAATAACTAATATATTATCGAATCTATATTTGTTTTTATTAAAGTTATAATAATCTATAATAATATATTCTCAAGTATATATAAAGATTAGTAAAAAATATAATAAACTAGATATTTTATCTCTTAATACTAAACTATAGTAATAAATATAATAATTATATATATAAATAATAATATTGCTTTTAAAGTTATATTAATAATATTAATAGATAAATAATAAAGTAATTTTTCGAATATTAAAATATATAATTATTATAAAGTTATAAACTTTGTAAATTAGAAAGATATATAAATTAGTTATATTAGAAATAACTAGATAATCTTTATATAGTAAAAAGTTATTTTATATAGAAAACTTAGTTTGATTAGTAATTAATATAATTCTCAAAGATTATAAATTTTTTATTTCTTAATTTATTTATAAAATATATATAATAAGAATTAATAAACTTATTATATTATATAGTTTAGATTACTAAAAGTTAGTTTCGCAAAAATAGATATATATTTAAATAATAATTATCTAGAAATCTAATTACTTTTTCTTTAATAATTATTATATATTTTTCTCTTTTTTAGTTTTATTCTGAAAATCTAATTTATCTATTTGGTAAATTAAAATATTAGCTAGAAAATTCTATTTTCCAGAATAATATATAATTAAGAAGTAGTAATTAATAAGTAGTTTAGTCTAGTATATTTAATAAATATTAAAAAACTTAATTGATATAAAGTATTTTAGTATTTTATAGTTAATATAGATATATATCTAGTAAGAGATATTAGTTAACTTAATATATTAATTCGCGAATAATTTAATAATAATTAGTATTTCCTTATTATATATTTTATAATTAAGTTCTACTATTTATATAGTTTTTGAGAAATAAATAATAAATAAATAATTATCTTTATATTTCTATAAAAGTATACTAGTTATTACTTTATTTAATATATTAGTTTCTAGTATATAGGAAAATATATAATTATAATATTTAAATAAAGAAATAGAAATTAATATCTTTTTTAATATATTGAATATTTATTAGTAACTTTTATCAAAGTTGAAATAAGTTCTAATCTTTATTAGATTGATTAAGAATTTTATAATTAGATCAAAGTTATAAATAAACTAATAATAGAAATTATAGAAATCCAAAAAAGATTAAATACTTTTTATAATATTAAAATATTACTATTTTTATATAATAATAATCTTTTCTAAATTTATTTTAATACTTTTAGTAAAGATAATGAATTTTAAATACTTTATTTATTTAATATCGAATTTATATTTCTTTATATCGATTTAGAAGTTAGTATTTTAGAGATATTATAAAATTAGTTTTATATATATTATATATTCCAGTTTATTCTTAAAGTAAATCAAGATATTATCTAAATAAGTAATATAGAATATATTTAGATAATTGAAAAATATATTATTTATATAATATTAATAGATTATAGAATTATTTATTAGTTCGAAAAATATAATTTTATATTTATATATTCTATAATATATTCGAAAAATAATATATTCTTTCAAAGTAGAATCTATTTAAATATAATAGAAGGTTTAGTAGATATCTAATTTAGTAAAGATCTTTATATTTATAATATTAATAAATATTTTGTTAATTAGAGATAATAGATACTAATTTTTATAGATAAAGATATTAAATATTCGGAAATCGATATAGAAATATAGATTATTTATAAATTTCTTAATAAAGAAAATAGAGATTATAAATAATATTTAATTAGATTTAATGAAATTTTTTAATAGATTCTTGATAAGATATTTCTTAACTATCTTAAATTTTTCTAGTAATATCTTATAAAATAAACTATATTTTAATATCTTTTTACTATTATCTTCTAAATAGATTTTATAGTTATAAAAATAGTAGAATAATAGAATATCTAATTCGATTTTGGAGAAAATATAGATATAATTAGTATATTTATCAAGAATTAGTAATTTGATAGAATTATCTATTTATAATAATAAATATATTATAACTTTTCGAGATTAAAAAAAAAGAAACTAGATTATAAAAACTACTTTCTATTATTCTTTATTTTAAGTATCTCGATATTAATTAATTAAACTATCTAATTTTTGCAAAGTTATAGTAAATAATTTATAATTATTATATCTTTTATAGATAATATTTAAAATAGTATCCAAGATAATATAGATTTCAATAATAAAAGATTTATATATAATAGAAGATATTTAGAGAAATTTTGAGAAGTATTTAGAAATTAGAGAAAATAATATTTTTATTATTTTCAATTCCTTTTCTATTTTAGTAGTATTTAGTTTTGTTAACTTTTTATAAAATAATCTAATATTAATTAGAATTACTTTAACTATATTAGAATTCAATTTATTAGATAGAATAAAATTAAAAAAGATAAAATCTAATTCCGATTTTTATAAATACTTCTCGGTTAATTTATAAAGTAAAGTGATTTTATTAATTATTTTAGTTTAGATTTGAGAATATTTCTTTCTCTAAAATATATTTAGTTATCTATCTCTCCGATCGATATTAGTTTGGTAGAAATAGTTAATTTTAAGTTAGTTATCTAATTATACTTCGAAGTTGATAAAATAGTTAAAGATATAAAATAGATTAATTAACTATTTAAATTAGTAATAGATATAATCTAAAAATATATAATTCTTAATAAGTTATTATTATTCTAAGATAATATATTGGGATTTAAAATAGATAATTAAAAAAAGGATAAATGATTATATATAATTATCGATTATAAAATTAAATAAAGTATAATATATAATCTCCTAACTATAAATACTATTATAATCTTTAATTTATAAAGAAGATTTCAAATACTTAAGAATAGATTTTAGAATAGAAGAAAGAAGTTTAAAGAAAGATATATTAATAAATATAAAGTTATTTATTCTTGAATTAATAAAAATTTTGGATTAGATAAAGAAATTATTCTTTATTAAAATATAAAGAAATATTATATATTCTTCTTCTATCAAGATAATAAAATCCAAATATTTTATATTTCTTAATTTATCTAGAAAAGAGTTTTTTATTAAATAATATCTTTTATCTAAATTATCTTTTATCTTTATATAATAATAATTACTTTAGTTTCTATTATAGAATTTTATTCCTCGATAGTATTAATATAATCTTTTTTAATAAACTTTTTTATTTCTACTACTTCAATTATATAAGAAATATAAGATCTAACTCTATTTATATTAGTAATATAGAATAATATAATATTATAATTATAAGCTAAAATAAAAGAAGGAATAATAAAGAAATAATAAAAAGTATTAGTAAATAGTATAGAAATTATATTATATATTATAGATATAGATATTAGTAGTTATTAAACTTAAACTAAAAGTTTTTAGTAATTTAAAATATATATAGAATCAGGAATCCTATATATAATAGTAATAGAAATAGTTTTCAAAATAGATAAATTAATTAACTTGATATTATCTTTATTTGATTTCAACTATTAATAAATCTTGATATCTTTTTGAAAATTAGAATTTATTATTCTATCTATATTTGATATATAGTAGTAGAAATCGGTAATTTTATTAATAAGATTATAATATATAGTAATTTGATTAGTAATTTTAATAATAATTATAAGAAGTCGAAATTAGTAGTAGAATTTGAAGAAAATAAGTTTATTTATAATTAGAATATAATACTAATTTATTATTTTTTCTATTTTAGAAATATTAATTATATCGGAATATCAGTATTTCGGCTAGGTAATAGCTATATAGATTATTATATCTCAGATATAAAAG